>JZLH01S0606073.1:0-18184 GCA_001188425.1 Eucidaris tribuloides | reverse complement strand
ATTCAATTTGCTTGTCTTAATCTTGAGATATGTTAATTTAAATTAGAAAGGGTAAAATCACAATTGTGCCACTCTTTCTACAGTCCCTTGTAAATGTGACCCAATTGTGATTCCACCCTATTGTTGTTTACAACGTATCTCAAGATTAAAACAAGCAAATTTATGTTGACATAAACAGGTATTACAGCAGTACTTTCTACTGTCAAAGTAGGCGCTTTTCACGTGAACAATTTTGAGACATTCTGAACCATGTCTCAAATTGTGCAAGCAAAAGGCACTCTCTTCCGCACTTAGAAAATATTCTTGTAATTATTTTGATACTTACATTAACCTTCAGGGCAAAGTCTTAGTTTTCAAATGCTGTTTGTTTTGTTCAATTTGCTTGTTTTGATCTCAAGATATCTTGTAAACAACAAAAAAGTGGAATCACAATTGTGTCACTTTTACGGGAAGAGGTCTAATGCTATCATTGACTGTAGTAAAAGTGGCACATTTTTTATTTTACCTTTTTGTTGGTAACTGAACATATCGCAGGATTAAAACAAGCAAACTGAACAAAACAAACAGTATTTAAAAGGTAAGACTATGCCCTTGATGGTGATATAAGCATGATGTCACAAAAATTGCTCTTGCACAATTATTTTTGAGACATACTGTATACATGCCGCAAACTTGCAGTTTGTACACGTACAACAATAAAGATTTTTATGTAAAATCAAATTAGTTGCTGGTCTCGGCCAAAAAATCCGAGACCAGAAGGTTCGAGACCAAGACCAAGACCAAGGCAAGACCAGAGGGTTCGAGACCGAGACCGAGACCGAGACCAAGAAAGAGTATGCTGGTCTCGAGACCGGTCTCGAGACCAAGACCAGTCTCGAGACCTCCAACACTGTTGGTTAATACCACAGATGAAGGGCAAGGGGTACTTTGAGAGCCCGGCGAAAGTTTATCCTGCTGGATATGAGAAAAACAAAGTGTACAGGCATGACAGGGCTAGGGGGATTCCCCATGTTTGAAATATTTTTCATGTAATTGGACTCATCTCGATCACCAATACTGTGGAAATGACGGGGCAAATTAAGAAGGTTCGTTGGTGTTTTCTCGGTGTGAACACATCCATTATATCCAAAGTCCTTTTGGGAAAAGATGGAGCAAAGGATAAGCTTTAATTTGATACCAAATTCAATTCAAGGCCACTTTACTCTTTACCCAGGATAAACAGTCCGCGATGTTGAAAAGGTGAGATTTGACGACCAAAGTACAGTGAAGTATGACCATTGACTTGTGCTTACAGCAATTGAACATATGTATTCACGTATAGCAAGAAAATTGTGATAGGCGTTAAGGTAGCGGTATCCTAATTAATATATGCATGGCCTGTTTACTACGCGAAGCCGCGGTTCCCTGCAGCTGAAGTGCCACTAAAACTCTGATTTGACGCTTGATTATGCCATTTATATGTCTTGTTGTGCCTTCTTGGTGTCAGTTTATAAATCAATGTCTGCAGATTTAGTGAGTGAGATTTGAGGATTTTTTGGCAGTTTTTTAGCATTTTGGAGGATGAATTTTGATGACCTCATTTGCATAGTGCTTTATCCCTGTGTGCCTTGGTGAGGCAAAGGTTATCAGGACTGTTCTACTTCAAAGGAGGGTAGTGAAAAATTTTATTGGCAAACATGGTGTAAATTGAAAATAAGATGAAATGATTTGTATTGGTATACAACATATTACAGAAACAAGGTCTGGCGTAATCTCAAATTTGTCGAACAACTGGGCCGAAGTCGATAAAAATAACACATATCTCTATGGGCCAATAATTAGGATACCGCTACCTTCAGACACCCTACTCGAACTAGTAAAAGTCGAAAATCCCGGAATCAATAGCAAGTTCATTCCATCACGAAAACCAAGGTATGGGACTGTGTTATTCATAAAATTCTGGTGATCGAATCTCTCGCCCGACTCAGAAATTTACGAAGTTTTAACCAGTAAATCTAACAAATAACATTTCCCAGATTCCACTAACATGGCACTATTATAATGCACAGTGATCACATCTGCAGTCATTCAAACAAATCATAATTATTGGAATATTCTTTGAACAAACTTACTTTTCGTTACGTTCCCAATCCGCTCAGAATTTGACCTTTGGATGTTGGGGTCAATTAAACGGCAAATTGTGCATCTCATTAAAAAGTTGACCAACCGTACACTCCCTTTCTTACAAAGTAGCCCGACGGTCCAATCACGATAATTGTTGGAGCCGCCAATCTTCAAACATGGTAAACACAGATAATCGAGCGACAACTCAGTTCAGACATATTTTGTTTCTTATCGCTATCGAAAAGGTTTGACTTTGAGTTTTGAGTAAGATTCGAGATTCCAACATGAATAATATTCATGTTTTGCTGGTAACGTGCATATTGCTGATTTCGTGTGGCTTTTCAGAAGCGTTTTTGTCGTGGATATTCGGCGGCCACTCGGAGTCAAGTCCAGACACATCGGCATCGGAAGGCACAGCCGTCGGGCAACGCGTGCCGTTTGAAATGAAGTCCGCTGATGAAAAATTCCTCGGAAATGGCAGAGAACTTATGGCAGGGTTGTCAGAATTAGATGCCTGTCATCATACGGTAAATAAGTTCAATATTTCTTACATAATGATGATGATGATGATAATAATAATAATAATAATGAATTAATAATAATAATAATAATGAATTAATGATATTGATAATCAGATAATAATGATGATAATATGATAATAATAATAATAATAATAATAATAATAATATTCATAAACAGACAACTAATCAATGAGATTATAATGAGGAATTTAATTGAAGTAGTAAATTAGAGTCTACTGCAAGATGAATACATATTTGTAGTATCAATTAGAGGTTGTAATTCCAGACAGGTCGAGTACCCGGACACTGCGCGTTAGAACGGTGCTTCACGCGTCGGGGAACTATCACGCAAAGTTGCAAACAGAACCCGTGGAAGTAGCAACTATTTTTCTTCCCATAAATCTTCATTTTGAATGAAAATACTGAAATTGATCATTTGAAAATTACATTTATTTAGCAACATATCCAGAAAATTTGTGAAAATTAGGTGTCCAGATAGATCTACTCAATTCCCCACCCTAATGCATAACAATACTAACATGTTAAATGTATGCACAATCACACAAAACTACATGTATACTAGAAACTTAAAGGCAAGGTTCACCCCAGCATGATCAAGTTGGTGTATAAAAGCAGAACGATGAGAGAAACATATTGATGAAAGTTTGGCAAAAATCCACCAAAGAATAACAGAGATATGGAAATTCTAACTTTTAGATTTGTAACGTCACATGCAAGCAGCTCCCCATATAATATGTCATGTGATATAAATTCCATAAAGTGCCATTTTCTCAGAAATTTGAAAATGATTTTACCTGTGCATTCAATATATTATCAGAAACATTAATTCATACATGGTTCTAATTTCTATGAAAAAAAATAAAGCAAATAAAGCATTCACTATTTCAGTTATCGTGAAACATAAATGGCAATTTATGGAATCTATGTGACATGACATATTGCGAGCTGCTCGCATGTGACATCATAAATTTAAAACTTTGAAACCTCATAACTCTGTTATTCTTTGGTGGATTTTCGCCAAACTTTCATTAATATTTTTCTCTCATTGTCCTGCTTTTATTAAAACCAACTTGATGTCAGGGTGAATCCTGCCTTTAATGTAACACCTGTCCTGGGTTTAAGTTAATTTGCTCACAATTGATGTGACATCCAATTTATTAAAGTTAGATCTTATTTATCCAAGTGATGCAAGTCATGTAGCTAAGCTTGTTTTACAAAGGAAAAGCCACTAGACTAGTTAGTATAGGGCTTAGTTCTAGAGCGACAGTGTCTGTTCCTTTAATTCAAATGAGGAAAACATCAAAAAATGTTACCAAAAGTGAACAAAATATGTGTGAACTAGTATAAGTTTGTCTGTCTTCAGTTAACTTGGGTAAATAAATTATGTAGGCCTATACATGTAGTTTGTTCATTGTATGTACTTGCATGTTTAGTTTGGATGCTTGAATTTAAAACATCACCTGTGTGTTGTCTGTCTATGAGCTTGACCTATCTCATGTCACTGATAAAGGCTTGCTTGATAAGCAGGCTTGAGCTGAATTATGGTATAGTTTTATGAAGTCATCCTGAATTCTACATCTTTTGCAAACCCTGCACTAAAACTTTCAGTGCCATAAAAAAGGCTACTAGCACTTGGTTAAACTTGTGAGAATTATGTTTTTATTATTTGCTATTTGCGGGCAAGTACATGTTTCGTTTGAATCTTTTGTGGGAAGTAAAATAAAAGTTATCATTTTACTTGCCCACAGGGCAAATGAATTACATGTAAACAGTTAGTGTGGACTGTGGAGCATTCACAGGAGCAGTAGAAAATGTGCCATGAGTCTTGAGACTACATGCGATACTTTTCCAAGGCCCCAAAAATGCATTTCTGGATGAATTTATGAAATGATTTAATCAATTACCCACATGATTTCTGAAGTTTTTGTTGCTTGAATAAAAATACTCTAAAATTGAAAAAAAAATAAAATAAAATAATAGGTGTGGGCTCCGGCAGTTGGAACCTTTTTCCATGCCTTCACACATGATTGAGCATTACAGGCAGCTGCAAGGGGTAATATAGCATTTACTGCGCTAAATTTTCCTTGCTTGAATGGGTGGTGTGGAGCCTTACAGGCGTTTCTGATGGTCTTTTTAATTGTACCTTTTCTAGGTGGTTCATCAGCTGAAGGCCTCATGCAGTGACATGACCGAGGAGGAATTGGCCAAGCTTGGAGTACAGCTGCTAAACTGTCAATCAAAAGCAGAAGGACGGCCCACTTATCAGTGCACTGATGACATGGTAATCAAACTTGTGTGCTAAAACATCATCCATTCCTGGGATCTGTCAGTCAGTGATATTTGTGACATTTGTATTATAAAATGAAATATAATTCATTTATTTTGCATATGCCTGGGATTATATTTTTTCAGACTGTACTGCAATAAATTTTTTGTAGATTTACGTCTTGGCAGCCTTCATCGTAATGTATATAGAAGTTATAGAATACTTAAATTAAATTCCCCCAAAATAACTATTTGCCCCAAACTGCATATAACCAACTCATAAATCACTGATCAATGTACATGTACATGTATTTATAATTGAAGACTGTAAAATAAGAAGTACTGAAGTCACATGATACTTTTTTTGAGAAACAAAGGCTCAAAGTTTTCAAATTTGTCTATAGATCACAATTGTTTGAGTTGTACATCCAAACTTGGTGAAGTTAATTGACCCAATAAAAGATAAATACGGGACAAAAACAAACATTGTCACACGTGTCAATTTCCAGTAATCAATAATAAATATTGTGGACTTAAGTACTTCTTCTGCTACAAACAAGGGTCTGAGAAAAACAAATGCATTTCTTGAATTAATGAATGTCAAAAATACTTAATTTTGTATATTTTTGGAATGTCCTCGGTAAAACGAACAATTTGATATGCAACTTGTCGAATTTGGACGTTGTTTGAGATTTGACCTCATTTGACCTTTGACCGGAAGTGACCCCATATCTCATCAACAAAGCACAAAATACATGATAATTTATATATTTTCTTAATCTTTGTAACTAGTCGAGTAATTTGACAAACAATTGGAAGAAATTAGACCAAGTGAAATATTTGACTCCTACTAGGGAAGGTTAAAATTGACCAAAATTTTGTCCAAAAAATTCCCGGCATGTAACGACTTCAAACCAATCACTATTACTCAATTTTGGCAAAATATGACTTAAGTAGGCCTACTTCTTATTCTACAGTCTTCAGTCTGAAGTAAAAGCCCTCATTCCCTCCATCAAAAAGTCAACAAAAAAAAGTTGTTGCATCATATACACAAAAAATATGAGAACTTGTAACTAAAAAGGTTATATACGTTTCTACTGAACCAATTAGAGACGATATGATTTCAATATAACACGCTGCATTCTCCGACCCCAGCCCGAGATATCTATTCTTCTTAGTCTACAATGGGTTAAAAATGTCTTATTATGCGTTCACACAGACAGTGGCTGCCTGTACCGGTGGTATGGACCCCAACACCTGGAATGCCTATCACATTGTCAGTAACAGGGCACGTTCCGTCTGCTATGCCGTAAGACAGCAGCAGTTCCAGAGACAGACCCAAATGGCTGTCAATCAACTAGCTATGAGTGCTGAAGGACAACTCAACCTAATGGAACACCTCAAGGTACAAGTGTTTGTTTCTGTGTAGTTACAAATAGTTCATTTTTATCTTCTTTTGTTGGATAAATGAGTCTTCTTCTTCTTGAACCTCTTCTTCTTCTTCTTCTTCTTTTTCTTCTTGAACTTCTTCTTCTTCTTCTTTGTCTTCTTCTCCTCCTTCTTCTTCTTCTTCTTCTTCTTCTTCCCTTTTCTTCCTCTTCTCCTCTTCCTCTTCCTCCTCCTCTTCCTCTTCCTCATCTTCCTCTTCCTCCTCTTCCTCTTCCTCCTCTTCCTCTTCCTCCTCCTCTTCCTCTTTCTTCTCCTCTTCCTCCTCCTCTTCTTCCTCCTCCTCCTTCTCCTCTTCCTCCCCTTCTCCCCTTCCTTCTCCATCTCCTTCTTTGCCAGTCACTACACAGGAAGTTAACAACTGCCATAATCCAGTGTTGAATTAATATAATTGGATCTACCAGATCCAGATGCATAACTTTACTCATCACGCATTACAAAGATAGGAAAACAATGCAGATGATATAATTTGAATATATATATTTGTATGTATGAATTATTTATACATTTAAGTATTTTTTTCTTATTAATTTGTTTGTTAACTTTGTTTACTTAATTCACCATTTCTGTGTAAATGCAAAATCTACAAAACAATCACAACACAACAATTTTACTGTAAGTTTACAGAAATTCAGGACCTGGTGTAAAAGTGGGCCCAGGGCAAAGCAGTAAAAGGTTTTGAATCTTTCTTTTTTATTCCTAGCATGGTCAAGAGGAGCTGAATTCAGTGGCCTCCGACACCTTGAACACTGTCTCTACAGGCCAAGAGAAGCTGTTGAAGACTCAGGAGATGCTGGGGGCCTCCCAGTCCCGCCTGAAGGTGACGGTGGAAAGTAACATCCGAGACTTGACCAGAGAGAAAGCTCTGATTGCTGCTGGCCACCAGGAACTGGCTAGCATGACAAACAGTATCAGGAAACAACTGGGTAAGGATTTGATTTGATTTGATTTGATTTGATTTGATTTGATTTGATTTGACTTGATTTGATTTGGTTTGATGTGACTTGACCCGAGAGAAGGCTCTGATTGCTGCCGGCCACCAGGAACTGGCTAGCATGACAAACAGTATCAGGAAACAACTGGGTAAGGATTTGATTTGGTTTGATGTGACTTGACCCGAGAGAAGGCTCTGATTACTGCTGGCCACAGGAACTGGCTAGCATGACAAACAGTATCAGGAAACAACTGGGTGAGCCTGAGGATTGGATTGTATCAGGGTTAGTGATTTAAATCATTGATTTAACTCTTAACATGCCAAAGTCGCAGATCTGCACCAATAAAACACATAGGGTCCATAGGGTTTGAATCCTCTGGCACGTTAAGAGTTAAACTAAATAAATTGATTTTCTATTTGAATCACCCCTTCCAAAATAATGACAAAACTCACCCAACCTTGGATTGCATTAGGTTTGATTTGATTTGATTTAATTTAATAATTTCTTATCCATCCATAGTATAGTATGGAAACTTGTTCTGCAACAACAATAACAATGCTGCATTACTTTCATAATATTGTGCCATTTACACAAGTAATATTTTTGAATGACCAACATATGTTATTTTTATTGACATCAATGCACTACAAGATTTTGTTGCCACCTTCCTGTAAGAAATGATAAAAATTACCAGTAATCTTTGACATCTTGATGTTAATTATAATTTTCTCATATACTAGGTGTTAAAAATAATATTTGTTAATTTTGAAAATTAATAACACCAACAGATTATACTGACATTGAGTATAGTTACAGCAGAATAGTGAACATTTTTGTTGGAGGTGGTTTCAGTACGATATCAATACTCAGTTTTATGAAATTCACGCTTATTTAAAAAGTTAGAGTTCAGATTTTGCTCAAAATCCAACTCCCTGTACAAAATTTGAAACTGTACAGAAATCAAATGCATACCTGCCAACCAGTACGATTTTTCCAGGGCAGTTCTGTCCTTATTACAGTTACTAGGCGGTGCCTTCAACAACAAAACCGTAGATTATAATAAGAATAGAACATGAATGACCAAAATAAATGAAACCAAATGTCTTGGTTACTACTGTGATTTTAATACAATGCCCAAATTGTAATGGAAATGACGTGTTTACATTCACTGGTGAGTGACGGAACAAAAGATATGTTTTATTCATGTTTTTTTCTCATAAGAAAACCTTTGTTTAGCTGTTTCAAATATTTTTCTCATTCGCACTCTAATTTCATTTTTTATTATTATGTAACCTAGTTATTGTTTACCGTACCGCCTAATAAGTGTAATAAGACCAGAACTGCCCTGGAAAAATTGTACTGGTTGGCAGGTATGCAAATGGTGTGTGTGTGAGTGTGTGTTCAGTCCCTACACAATAGAAATAGACAATGGCTGTGGATAGTGAATAGAGTCTAGCAGTCGCCAGGCTATTTATGAATATTAATAAAGGCATTTATTTCTGTGGACGGGAGTCGTGATAGACTGCGTATCCAATTCCCAAGGTGCAGTCTTGGCAGCCACTTGTCTATTTCTATGTTGTGGGGACTGAAACACACTCCACACACACCATTTGTATTTCTGTACAGTTCAAATTTTGTAGCAGGGGTTGGAATTTTGAGGCAAATTGAACCTAACTTTTAAAAAAGCATTGGATTACACTAAAACTGATTATTTGATATCGTCTTCAAACTAACTAAAACAAGAATGTTACTATTATGCGTACACTAACTCAATGCCAGTATAATTCTGTTGTACAGTTTTTGTTATTAATTTTTAAAATTAACAATATTTTTTTAACCACCTTAGACATACACACACAACACACACACACACACACCACACGGTCACATATACAAAAACAATAGTTTCAAGCATTATGTTCAATTACAATCATCCAAAGAATGCTATCTACTGCAATAGAGTCAAGCTTCATTATATCAGTTTCAAAATTTAGTATGGTGGAATGATGTGCAGAACATTTTTTTATTGTTGTTAACAGGGTGACGTTCTATATTCTGGATATCTGAAATTTCTGCTGTTTGGAAAATTATTATAATATCTCCTGCTTAACTAAATGCATTCAACTCCCCCCCGCCCTCACCCCGACCGCCTTTTGAACCTTTTTCTGATTCGCATAGATCCACTCAACAACTGATAGTACAAGATCTCAGACAGGAGCAACAATCTACAGGAATCTGCTGAGACTTGTCGCAGTCTGAGGGAAAAAGCCCAAGATTTCTGGCAAAAGTGTAGGTAGTGTATGAAAACTTAACAAAATGGTACTATAAAGATTGACAATTCTTATACAGGGAAACCGTTACACTTATAAGATTTGTCAGGATGCCGATGACCTCGTTGTAATCGTACCTCAGTTTCTGTTGTAACATACACATAATGTAACAGCACAAAATTAACATGTATCGGACTTAGGCTTAAACCCATCTTTTACTGCTTTTCCACTGTTCTGCACCAAAACTATAAATGGAAAGCTGATATTTTATTATATATCTCATGCCAAAGTAATAAAGGAAGACTAACTAAATAAAGCAACAAGCCTCACGTCGTAACTTCGTCGATACTGTGTACGGGAGGCGGCTTTGTGTGATCAGTGAATGTACATGTATGTGCAGTTGAGTGTGTACTGTATAGCACACACACACCACACACTTGGCACATAAGTCAGGGACTTCATGTATTGTGCTGCTGCGTGCATGGCAGCTGAAGTGCGAATGCGGCTCGAACGATTGCATTTTTTTGCGTTGCTAAAACTTTAGAATTTGGTTCAGTGAGACATTGCGACTTCATTCTCTCGTTTTTAACCCGGGTGAGATTTCGTCTGTTGTTTTCTTTGTAATGGTTGAGAAAAATACCTCGTTGTAACGAAATCTCGGCAATAACGCGAGCGCAATATAAAGGCACTCTTTCCATTGACAACACGTAAATGAAACGGGACCGAGACAATCACTCGTTGAAACGGTATCTCTGTCGCTTTATACCGAGCTCGTTAATAAGGCTTTCCCTGTACACATGCTTGTTACCAATATGGCTGAATATTTTGTGGTGGTTTTATTTTCGAGATTTTGCGACTTACATGTACTTAACGCGAAAATATTCACTTCCAGATATTTCTGTAGAAAGTGAATGCAAATACAATGAAATCGCGAAAATACATTCTCGAGAACTCCCCGTTTTGAAGCAAAATTGCAAAAACATTTGGACGTGAAATATATGGCATATACAGTAACAGACAGGAAAAAAAATACTAGGGGGCTCGGGGCAATTTCGCCCCCGAAATGGCAAAAGAGCCCTCAAAATGTGCAAAAGCGCCCACGAAAATTGCCATAGGTATCAGTACAAAAGACTACCTGGAAACCTCTGAAACAGGAAAAGTAGCCCCCGAAAAGAAAATTTTTTATTTTTCCCTGGTAACAGAGGTTCAAATAGTGTTCATAGTGTGAGCTTAAAGGGGAGGATATCTACATTTCACTTTTTCCCATGAACCTGTGAATGATTTTTTTTTCTTCAAAATTTGCTATAACCTGGAGAGAAAGGAATGTATAGTCAGTGTGGTTTGTTTGTCTATCCCTCCATTTTGAATTGTCTTTTCACCCCCCCCCCCCACACAAAAATAATAATAATAAAATAAATAAAAAAATAGAAAAACAAAAAATTAGTGGAGTGAAATATGTTCATACAGTTCGATTAAACGGCCATGTTGGGACCAGCAGCCATTCGTATAAATAATATGGCCCGATAAGAGAGATAATGTACAAACACAGTATAGGGGGAGGCAATTCATTTCATAAGTTAGTATACAACCCATACACCATGTGCAAATTGCAACAGACCACATACAAATGACAGCTTATTTATTGTTCCCTGATGCCCAGCAGGTTTCTGTGTACACTACTGATAAAGGTGTATCAATTACAGGCAATGACTGATAAGTCCATTGTCTGGAAAACAGAGAGAGTTGGGTAAGTGATGGCCGTATAATCGAGGCTGAACTGTAGTTGATGTGTAGATTGCCAAGGGGAGTTCTCTGTTTGTGTTGGACAACCTGTTACCATGGTTTACACATTATACACATTTCATTGTTGTTCAGATGATAACGTTGAGTACATGCAGTTGTACCAAGATGAGACGGCCCAACACTACCATCAGACTTTAGAGAACCTTGCCAGAATGAATGATACCAACCAGGTATCAAGAAACTTACAATGACAGATATAACACTGGTTGATTTATTTTCAGATGATAATGTTGAGTACATGCGGCTATACCAAGATGATTATACATGATTTGATTTCTTTTCTATTCAGATGATAACGTTGAGTACATGCAGCTCTACAGAGATGATAATATGTGTTTTGATTTCTTTTCTGTTCAGATGATAACGTTGAGTACATGCAGTTGTACCAAGATGAGATGGCCCAACACTACCATCAGACTTTAGAGAACCTTGCCAGAATGAATGATACCAACCAGGTATCAAGAAACTTACAATGACAGATAATAACACCGGTTGATTTATTTCTATTCAGATGATAACGTTGAGTACATACAGCTCTACTAATATGAGACAGCTCAACGCTACCAACTGACCCTAGAGAACCTGGCCAGAATGAATGATACCAATCAGGTATCAAGAAACTTACAATGACCGATATACCACCGTTTGATTTTTTTCAGATGATAAAGTTGAGTACATGCGGCTATACCAAGATGATAATACATGATTTGATTTCTTTTCTGTTCAGATGATAACGTTGAATACATGCAGTTGTACCAAGATGAGACGGCCCAACACTACCAGCAGACTTTAGAGAACCTGGCCAGAATGAATGATACTATCAACTATCTCCTCAACATGGTGGATAGTATGCAAACTGAGATCAACCAACAACTGGGATGGGTCACCTCACTTCTGGGGTGGACAGGTAGTTAGAATATTTGTTTGTTTGTTTGTCTGTTTCTGTGTTACGCAAACTTGGAAAACAGTGGAAAAACTGTTTATCTCCTTTAAAAGAAGTAACTCTTGTTTGAACATAGTTTATGCTCATCCTTTTCTAAGATAAAAACTTTTGGTAGATTCATTTTCATGATTTTCAAGGATATTGTCATTTGTGACCCATCACCACAATAACCTGATAAAGTCATACATCTTATGAAACATAAACATTGAAAGGAAAATGCTTTATGTGAGAAATATAAATATTCATACTTTTGAACATGTGAAGGTCATAAAACTTTTGATTTCTGAGGACACTTCACATTCATACTTTATATCATAATTATGATATTTGGCACTTTCCTTCCATTTGAGTTGTGCGACTTTATCAAGGTATTGTGGTGACAGGTCACATTTATTGATTGATTAATTATCCAATATTTATTTCATCCATTTATTTAATGATGCAGTTAGTAAATTCCAAGATAAACAGTTTTGGATTAAATTTCATGCATTTGATGTAATTGCCCATTAAAGCCACTGGCAAACAATGACCACAGTTTAAAAACATGTGAGCTACGTAATCTTCCTTGCTCTATAAGTGTATTTGATAAGGTCTGAAATTGAAGCTCTGAAAGAATTGTATTTCAAAATTATGATTCAGTGCTTTGAAAATGTGAAAATCTAAAAGTACTCAAGTTGACTGGATTCACCTGCCCATTTCCTCCCATAGACTTACTATGTGTAGTTCTAGGCTATTTTATCCTCCACCAGAGTGGAAATTGTTGCATATATTGCCAGTTGTACGATAACTTTCCAAACTTTTGTATTCTAGGGTGTTTATATCTCCATTTAAACACTATTATGTAGCTCAGATAGTTAGCCTATTACTTTAATTGATTGATTGATTATCTGGATTATTCAGTCCATCTATGTGTATTTTCTGATACATGCTTTTACCCATTTCTGCTCTTTTTAAGGTGAAAACCTAGCTCTGATGGCGACCTGTGTTTCACACGCCTGCTACTTCATGTTGGCAGCAATACTGGTATCGTTTCTCCAGACTCCCACCTTCTCTCGTATTGTGCTCCTACTGATTGTACCCCTCAACGCGGTGGCTGAGATCAAACATGGCTCCAGTCTCCCCTTCCCTGCCCTGTCTTTGTTCATTACAACAGTGGTTTTAGGTAAATTGATGTCTGTGTCACCATTGCATGTATTTTGTTAATCTCAATTCATGCATTTTGTTGACTACATTTCAAGTAATTGTTTGTCTAATTCTCACAAAGCAGCTACATGTATTGTAATTTAAACAGAACTTTAATGGAAAATTAAATGTAAAATGTGTAAATGTGTACTAACTGGAGAAAACATAAAGACACACAAAAAAATATATGGTAATACATACAATTGAAAATATAAAACAGCTAATTTGATGGTAGATTTTGTATGCATTTGGGTCATTCCTCAAGGAAGCACGTTAAGCATGTCTTTACCACAATCTTTTTATCATTCATTTCACACAAAATTTGCAGAGTCGTTTTAAGTTGATGTTGTTGATTTTGATGATGCTTTAGCCAAGTGATTTAATGATAAATTCTTCTCTTATTCTGCAGTGAATTGGATCACTCTGTGGATCTACTCCTGGATGTATCCGGTTAAGAACAGCCTAACCCTTCCCCAAACCCCAGGCCCCTTCACCCCATGCAGATGTAGTCAATCCAGCAGTCAGGGGAGCCCTCTATACCTGCCAGACTTCTCCCATATCAACGGGTAAGTTTTGTCAAGCCACCGAGGTGGAGCGAGACTAAGGGACTGTCTGTCAGTCCAACGTCCATATATCCGTAATGCTTCTAGAACTTGAATAACTTTGCGACCATTTTTCTGTTTGTAACCAAACTTGGACAGAAGATGGCTTGCAGGTACCTCGATGTTGTTTAGGGATCAAAGGTCACATATGTAGGTAGAGGGTCAAATGAGGTCAAATGTTACAGATACCAAGAATTGCGTACAAGTAGGGTCAGACACATGGCCATCTCTTTGTGTTTTTTACTATCTGGGGATGTAGTGAGGGGAGTTCTCTCTACCTCCCAGACTACTCGTGAATGAGCAGATTATTTTTGGAATACTAGCTTGGGAAGCATCAGTTACAGATTTCCTACTTATGGTATAAACCAGGGTTTCACAATTATATTTCTTGAAGCGCCAAATTTATTGTCGAGAATTTGTAATGCACCACTATCTAAGCGAGCGTAGTGTGTGAAGCCGTATGGCGTGGGGTCCAGGGGCCTGCTTTAGGGCCCCTGGCGGGGGGTCGAGGGGCGGAGCCCCCCGAAGCTCTTAGATATGAGGTGTTTTAAGTGGCCCAGAATTGCTCCAATTAATGTAAATTACCAAATACAAATTCAAACAAATTACACAATTTATCATTTTAATCACAGCGGCTTCCATGCGCCACTTTGGAAGGCCTGATGCGCCAAAAGTGGCACGTGCACCGCTATTTGAGAACCCCTGGTATAAACTTATAGTTTGCAGCACATTCAAGTTAAAAATGACAATACATTTTAATATGATAATTCCTTACTATCAAGGTTTCCAAAATCCAAATGCTAAATTCCTTTCACCTGTCAATATCTGTATTCTGCTTCTACTTCTGCCTATGTCGAACACTGTGCAATCACCACTGGCTGGTTATCACACACAGGCATGATTAATTTAATTTCTAAGATGCTTTCATCTGAGCTCTTGCCATTCTTGCTGATGGTGCTCCCCAGATATAGAAATGTATACATTTGTTTTTCTTATTCCTGTGTCCAATTTCCTGTTGACATTGATTTATGTCTCTTTATGTCCAATTGTTCATAACATTAACCCGGAAAGGGGGGGGGGGTGTCAGATCTCGGCCGCAGATCACACATGCGATCACCGTGAAAATTTGCATGCACTGTAAGACTGTATTATTAGATTTTCAAAAAAACTTATTTTTTATTTTTAAATAATTACGTAAATTTATGCATAAAATCATATTTAATTTCTTACGTATTTTATTTTGTGAATTTGTTATGTATTACTTTGTTTTTTCAACCTTTTGTGTCTATTTTTTCAGCAAAATTTGTCGCAGACACTTTTTGAAATGATTATGCTAAAATAAATTAATTTCAGCCAATCAAAGTGAAAATATCCATATTTATATGAATTAATAGGATTAATAAAAAAAACAGCAGTTTGGAGCTGACATGCATGTACAAAAAGTCATGCAGCATCGTAACAGTACGTCCAATTTTCATGAATATACATGTAGTCTCAAATGATGCGCGAGACTTCAAAGTAAAAAGTCAGTGAACAGCGTGCTCAAAAAATTTCATGTGGCGGAATAATCACAAAATTTGTTGAGGGGGGGCATTATGCCACCCCCCCCCCTCCTTGATATTAGGGTTAAAATATATTTGATCACAACCATGGATACTTCCCCTCCTAGTCTATAAAACCACTTGATATACTAACCGGTTAGTCTAGCAGCAGAACCTTGAGAAAAGGGATTACGGTTTTGGGAGAAGTGTTTGGGTTTTAGATTGAATAGGTTAGGCTTGGGATATTGGGATTTACCAACCCATTACATTAGGGTTTAGAATTAGGTTTTTGGATTAGGATTAGAGTTAGGGTTTTAGATTAGAAATTGGCCTTCGGTTAGGGGTGGGATGAGTGACTGTTCTGCTCACTCATTCTGCGTGTTCTCTCTTTCTGCGTGTTCTCTCTGAATTCAGTTCTCCCATGTCAGATTCAACATTCACCATGGACCCATCCAGCATGACGTCATTCACCAGTGAGTCAGGTCATCCTAGCACCACCACCTCCCGACGTCTTCACTCCACCGGCTACACCAGCATCCCGTCTGACACCGTGGCCAGCATCCTAAAGAGAAGTGACCCCAAGCCTTCCACCTCTGGAGGGGACACCAGGAGGAGTGCATCGGTAGGGGATGTTGGAGCCGGTGGTGATGCTGGGAGGAAAGGAGTTGAAGACCAGGAGGAGGAGGAGGAGATGAGCAGTGATGATGATGTTGATATCACTCTCAGTACTACATCTGGACGGTAAGACATTAACAGGAGCAGATAACTGCTTTTGGATGGAATCATTCAAACTGTGATACAAGAGCCAAATTTGGCGTGGATACTTCTTGGAGTCTCATATCAGAAAAGAACATAGGTCACATGAAATTTGGAAAGGTGGTTCTTTGTGTAACATTTATTTATTAATTTTGACAATAACATTTTAATAAAAAGTCCCATCACACTGGAAAGTAGCGACCATTTTGGAATTTTGCGTGGTCCACATACTTTATGAAGAACTTGGCTCAAAACGACCCTACATACAAATTTTCATGCTCGTATAACAATTTAAATGATTTTCCACTTATCTGCTCCATTAATTGCTAGGTCCAATACAAAACTTCATTGTACTTCATATATATATACTGAGGAGAAGCAGACTCTGGAATACCCTCCCAGCATTTGATGTTCCTGATGTACCGAACATGGATGCCTTCAAGTCGGCAATGAATACACACTTGTTGAACTCAACACAGATTTACTGCACTGCATAGACTCTGACATGCTTGTTGTATGGTTACTCATGATTAAGAATTATTGTGACATCATATTTAAGACTGGACACTTTTTATCTTTTAAGGGTATCATTAGGTCCAGGTAATTACAATTATGTTTGGAAAAAAAACAGCTGCTTATTTGTGGACATGGGGTCAGCAGTATTCAGACAGCTTTTGCTGATCTTGGTATGATAAGCCACTCATGTCATCACAAGTCCTTGCATAAATTATTTGTAGAATCCTACTTCCACAATTTTGAAGGGATTAAAATTTTCTTTTCAAGGGCTACTTTTCCCATTTCAGTGCGTTCCACATACTCTTTTTTTATTGAACCCTATGGAAATTTACAAGGGCTCTTTTGCATATTTCGGGGGCTTTTTTGCCATGTTGGGGTCAAAATCGTCCTGCGTCCCTGTGTATTTTTTCCCCTGCTCTACAGAAACTTGCTGGACTCGAACACTACGAGATTCAGCATTCGCCATTTTTATGCAAAGCTCTTTTTTTGGTGGGGTTTGGTTGGATATGTAATATGTTTTTTGTTTTTCTTCACGGTGGAGACACATTTACAGAATTTACAAAAATTAGACTACTGCAAAATATCACATGAATACCATGAATACAGTAAAGTGCATGATTACTGAAATTTTCAGCACCATCAGTGAAAGCTCTCCTTTACTTATGTCATACAGAACCCTGACTGTTACCAACCTGAGCAAGTGTGACCCCACCCCGATGCCAGACACTCACTCCATGGTGGGTGGGGGCGGTGAGGTAGACTTTGGCAACATCACAAACACAGCAAAGCGCCACCTAGGGATGGCCTTGGAGGATGTGACACGGGCCACGCCCAGCCCCAGTAACCGTGGCCGCAGAGAGGGACTCCTTCAAGGTAAGGTGCAGAATTTGGATTTCTAACCAAGAGATACCAGTTACAATCATCACAAGAGTATTTTCAGATTGAGTATTAAAAGAAAAACTCTTGGGAAACTTCATTCTGGCAGACACAATTTTTTGCTCTTGTAAGGCCATAATTCTGGTTTGATTAATTATAGAAATGACAGCGAATTGTGGTTATTCTTTTATTCAAAACAGAAATATTGGAAACTGTAAATTGTGTTAATGTGTTAGCCTTGCAGTAATCAATTCCATAATTAATTTCATGGCCATTTGAGAACAAAAACTGATATTTGTTTGCGTGTATCCTTATTCAGATTATTGAAATTTGTGAAACCCATAACTGTTCATAGAAAACTTGAAATTATAATAGTTCAGTATAAATGACAATTTATTTTAAGT
>JZLH01S0606072.1:6988-17556 GCA_001188425.1 Eucidaris tribuloides | reverse complement strand
CAGCATAACTGTCCAAACTTTTGTGTTCTAGGGTGTTTATTTGTCCATCCAAACACTGTCAGATATGTCAAAGTTCGACAATATTTTAAACGGGTCTTCCACACTGTCTTTAATGACTAGCTGACCACTCAACACCACACCTCCAGTCAAAATTCCCTAGCAGGATATTCAGGAGGAACCACATCCAAGATCCATGATTTAAGAAGAATTCATTGATTATAACTAAGTCTGTGCCTAAGTATATGTACTGTATTTGTGTGTACTCACTGTGCTGTACACTGTACATGTCTACTTTACGATGTACATGTATGTGTCCATGTATATCTGTCTTTCAGTCTGTCCATGTACTGTACGTCTGGTCAATATCATGGTAACGGATTGGCAAAGCAACTTTGGTCAACTGATACCTGAAAATTATGTGAATGACAGTGATGCTCTGAACTTGTGTAATTGCACTCCTAATCATAGACCCGGCTAACGTCCATGTGACAGAGAGAATTTATATATTTCCCCCAGCAAGTGCAAATAAATTTGAGCACAGGGCTACACGTACGTGTATACAACATGAATTCAGCAACTATTTTCATCAAATCTGTCTGGAACACCAAAAAAAAAAAAATAGTGAATTTGGTAATTTGACTCCACCGGACACCTTCATCATATTGAGTCCTGCAGGGTCATTGGGTGGTTAGGTATAAACCATAAATTATGTCAATTATGTCAGGAATTCCTGATATTTATTTGTGAATTTCCATCACTTAAATAAATGCACTGTAAAATACCATAAATCACCTTGACATTGAACCTGGTTCTATATCATTATCAAAAGAAAGTCAGTGAACTAAATATGTCACGAATTATTGCATGCAATGGGAATACTCTACACACAGAAATGGGTATTTTGCTACAACAAAGAGCAAAATGATTGTTCAATAACTGTCTGATATTGGTAAATAATTGTCAGTGGCACTGCATGATTTGTATCACCATTACATGTACATGTATCTTTGGTAAAAATTTGGGCAATGTTTGTGCCACACTAATGAACATGTACATTACTACAATTACATTTTGTAATGTAAATTCATATTACTGCCTTAAAAATTCCAGATTATGCTAATCATTAAAATCTTCTTGAAGGAACTTTATGAATTAATTCATCGATCACATTAACATACTGTACAGTAGTAATCTGAAAATACATGTATCTTATTCTTTAGTTTTATCATAGTAGATTATAAAGCATCAGTTTATCACACTCAATCAAAATTAATGTGTACTTGAAAATTTGTTATCACTTAATACAAAATTTTGATCAATTTCACAATTTTACCCAACCCTGTTTTTAGAAGCATACCTCACAATTCATCTTACATGTAGCCTGCTTTTTATTACATAAAAAGAAGATGCTGTATACGTAAAGGCCTACATGTAGCCTTCACCAACATAGCCTACAATTTAAATGTGTTAGTAGAAATTTGATGATAAATAATGAAATGAATAAATGCAACTGCACAAACCAGACACGAAAAAGCAGGATTGCATGAATGAGTAGAACTTTGTGGGACAAACTGGAGCCAGTGATTACAAGTTACCGGTAAATGAATGTTTTACAATTCATGAGTATCTCAAATTGAAGGGAAAGAAAAGATCTGTATTGTGTGATTCCTGTGTGAATCAGCAAAATATAATCTGCTTAATTAGTGGTTACTAAATTATTATATCTGTGAAGTCTACAGTGTTTTATATTCCATGCTTTGATTACAATAAATGGCAAAGACAATACAGAATATGCATGTCCACACACTACACAACATATTGTATGCTTTGAGCACAGCACACAAGTGATATTTGGACAAATAAAGTCAACGAGAAATAATCGCAGCTATTAACGACCGTAACAGGCATATTTTCCAGGCATGACTGACAAGCTTATCTCTACCCCAAGTATACTAATATTTGTGTAACAAGTTATAATGGGCAATAATTGCATCTTTTATTAGCCGCAGCTGACCCCATTAAACGTAGATGCCAGGAGTCGGTCTGACTTTAGAAGAGCCTAGACGAGCGGGAGGATCAGGTATGCAGAGACATTTCTTTCCAGCAAGGACAGGGAAGTGATCCATAGAATACATGAATTCTCAGATTAAAGTTACACTGATCAATATAACATCAATGATTACTGCGACTTTATCAAACCATACAGCAAAAGATCAGCACAGGTGAACATGTACCAAAAGTATGGTACGAATTCATATTCTTTGTTTAATTGCCATGTTACTCACTCATTTTTTTCCAGTGTAACATTACGCGAAAGGTAATGGACAATTTCATTTCTTCGTTTTATTCTGCATGTTGCACTCTGGCAATTTTTCCAGTTAAACAATGTACCAAAGTACTGGAGCTATTTCTTAATTTTTTTTTTATTCTGCATATTAAGCATCTCATTTTTCCATGTTTACAATTAGTATCTATATGCCAGTTTGAAGGCCTACTGAAATGATAATGAATCCCTACGATTATAATGAAATACACTGCAATTATAAGACAATGCATGTTTTGGTACCTGATCTTGGCCCTGAAAATCACAAACTCTTGAAACACATTCAATGTTTCGAGAAATCAATTTAAAGAGTAAAGATCAAGCGGGTCCCAACATTTCTGATCGATTCCAACCTGCACTTCATATCCTAAGCCAATCCAAAAGCAAGATGGCCTACGATGTTCTTGCATGTGAATTAATGAATAAAGTGAAAGGTTGATAGCATCATACAGTATCAATATTCAACGATCTGAGTGAACAGATACCATACAAATCAATTAAAGAACACTATATATACACTGTGGAAGAACACGTAAAAAATGTCAAACTGTTGCTAAGTCTGACATATACTGAGTCTTGAATACAAATATAACACCGTAGAACACAAAATGGACAGTTATGCGTCACTGTGCAATAACCAAATTGCACATTTAATTCCTAATCGGCGATAGAAATTCTGCAACACAGCATCTATGGGGAAAGCTGGGAGATGGTCTCTCAATGATTACTTGTTTTAAAGCACTTAAGTTGATCCGTTTTAATAAAGTGCAATTTTTCAAAGGCCCATTTTAGACCACGTCAGTATACACTGGTATCATGGATATACATCGCTCAGATTTTTTAAACTGCGAAACATGTTATAACATCTTTATAGAGTAATACACAGCACTGGTGATGATGGAACATCTTCATTCAAATTTCACATCTTCCATATTTTCTCAGCATGAGATGTAAATTACATTTCATATAATGTGGACAATCCACTTCAATGAGCAATAAAAAGTAGGAAATTGGCAGTTTGAGTACGCCGATCGGAGTATGCTTCCTGAGACTGCACGTATGTATGGCACAATCAACATAGTCCCACAATATAGTATTCTTGTGTTATACTTTGTCAGCAGTGGGATGTGTAACAAGATTATGTCCAAAACGAAGTGTTCTATTGTTTTCATACTACATCTCTTCGCTCACTATAGTGTACATTTTAGAACTACCATCTGTTCACAGAAGTTTGTAAAGCATTGATATTAAAATGTGTTGTTGCTGCAAGTAATCAACTCATACCTATATTTCCTTTTAAACCATTCATGTTTATTCTACATATGTATGATCTGCATTTACCATTGGATGAAATCCTGTGGCAAATGAATTTAGGTGGGAGTGTTATCTCTTTTCTCAACATTTATCTACACGTGTAGCCTTAATTTCCGCTTAATTTCATATTTTGTTACAAATTGCATCATTGAAAAATTTACAAATTACACATTACAATCAAAGTGTAGTAAAAGCCGGTCATGCCTTCAGATTCATAAATCAATCCATAGTTTTGCCGTTCACGACGATGAGGTATCCCCGTAGAGTATTTCCAGTTGAAGAGCATTGATATTTGCCCATATGGGCGCCTTTTCCACTGTATGAGTAAAATTTGTGGAATTCAATTCAAAAACTGACCATATCATGTAAGCTCAGTTGCAATTTCCTCAGAAATAATCATCTGAATAGAGTTAGCCTTAGAGTCCATTAAATAAAACTCTATGAATTTCTGGATGGTTAGCACAATAGCTGTAAAACCAGGGCAGAAAAATAAAAATTTTCATTTCTGGCTACATTTCAAGCCTGATTTATAATTTCAGTAAGGGGGGGGGTGGGGGGGGGGGGAGGGGGGGGGGGCGGGGGGGGGGGGGGGGGGGGGGGGGGGTGGGGGGGGGGGGGGGGGGGGGGGGGGGGGGGGGGGGGGGGGGGGGGGGGGGGGGGGGGGGGGGGGGGGGGGGGGGGGGGGGGGGGGGGGGGGGGGGGGGGGGGGGGGGGGGGTGGGGGGGGGGGGGGGGGGGGGGGGGGGGGGGGGGGGGGGGGGGGGGGTATGTTGAAGAACCCTATGACTTGAATGAGGAAAATTGTGGCTGTTTTTGTGATTTTAGGGCTATTTTGTAATTTGGTGGCTACAATTAAATTGCGCTCAGCCCCATGTCCCATAAATCCTAACGCGTGGGACAGACACTTCTTCAACATGTACATTGATTTTTAACGTAAATTTACAATAGGGTTCTATGACATGAATAAGAATGGTAGCATTACATGTAGTTTGACTAGATCATTCCATTGATGACATCTTGATTGTGCTTGACCATGCATTTCCCACAGACCTCTAAGACAAAGATATCTTGTCCAATCTTTAAACAGGTTAATACTTTGAAGTGCAAACTTGATTACAATTTATAGGAAAATACTTTTTCTATTTTTACTATTACACAAATGTGGCGTGGAAGTCAAGCACCAATGCATTTGTGTGATAATCAGAGTGTCACTTGTTCATGACAATATTAAGAGCTAAAACGTGTCTACACAGGATACCATATAATGATTTTCCATGCAGAAATAGTTTAACCCAGCTCGACACTAAAGCACTTGCCCGCTGCCGCGGTCAAGTAAAATTTTCATGGGCAATAAAAAACTCAAAATGTTAAACTTTACCTGGCCCGAGTTTGGGCAAGTAAAATTTGATGCATAAAATGAGCAAAATATGTCCATAAACAACAGAAATATGTCTAAAAATGTTGTGTTCAGTCTATTCAACATTATTTGTTCCATGTATGAACTCAACTCAATAAATCACCACGCTATGCAACCCCCAGAATAACATAATAAATGTCCAGTCATAGATTTTGTTATAATTTAGTGCGAAATCATTTGAATGTTTGTTTATTGTTATCGGCAAGGTATGCTTTTCTATTCTGCAATAAAAAATCGAAAGTGATAATTCCCAGACGGGCAAACAGGCAAAAAAGTTAGTGTGAGCCCTGTTTAACACCGTTGAGACGATTTTATTCACTCAGACACACATTCTACAAGACCCCACCACAAGGTACAACTTTATAGTGTCCAACTGGTAACATGGGTCACATGCCAATGATACCTGCAAAGCGCATGGACAGTGATCCAAGTATAGAGGGATAGACCTATTAGCATGTACAATGTGTCGCCAAAAAAATATTGCAGAAAAACGCGCCCTCTTTAGCATCCACAATACTCTTAGAGACATTATTGCTACATCAACATAAAGCTAATCTTAGCTCAACTATACGTTAGTTTGTATTCTTTGTTTAATGCTTGAATAGAATAAGAAAGGGTAAAATCACAATTGTCCACTTTACTGTACTGACAGTCCCCTTGTAAAAGGATCACAATTGGGATTTCCCACTCCTTTTGTTTTTTACAAGATAACTCGAGATAAAACAAACAAATGTACAGCACAAATGAACATTGAAAGCTGAGAACTGCCCATTCGACGTTGATAGTAAGCACATTGCACACATGATATTTTCTAGCTTGCCAAAAGGGCCGCTTTTACTTTGCACAGTTTTGAGTACATGCTGCAGCACTTCTCAAAAAATGTACAAAGAAAGCGCCCTCTTTAAAAGATTGGTTTGATTTTCACGTCAAAAAACATCATATGAACAATCAGCGAAAATCATACCAATGTGAAGATTAATATAAATAAAGCACCTCTCATAAGAGAACTTGGGTAAAATATGAGTTGGTGAAAATCTTGGACTTAAACTGCATCCTTTCCCATTGCTCAGGCAGCAAATTTAAAAAAAATCTGCGACGTCAACGGGCACGTGCCAGTCCAAAATGGCCGACTCAATCCGTTACCAAGTCACGCCAGGCGATATACACGATAGCCAATCAAAGGGCTGCGCTCGTCCTTGCTACGGTGCATCCATAACCGCAATTATCTCAATTATGAGGCAAAATGAAAGCTCACAGAAAAGAACAACATTCTGGTAAACATGTCATCATTAATTTTTCTCCATTAAAATCAACAAATTCCATGACGTAATGGTCTCAGACTTCAACACATGTTGTTCGTTGTTTTGGCCTTGTGTAGCGGCCATTGTAAGTACTAAACTCCGTTGTAATTGATAATGGAAGGGAAGTAAGACTCACATCCCTTGCAAATACAATAACCCAATCTTTTTTTTTAAAAAACAGCCTTAGAATATACTGCTGTGACACAAAAGCTGAGACGTCAACATCCAAGGGTGAAAGTCTCAGCTTTCAAGTGCGCTGTTTAGTCTGTTAAAATTAATTGCCTTTGTCTCGAGATATCTGTAATCCAACAAAGGGTAATCACAATGTGCACTTTACGCAGAGGCTTGAATGCTTATCATTGATTGTTATAAAAGTGGCACATTGTGATGTGATTTAGCCTCGTTTAACATGAACATATCGCAGGATTAAAACAAGCAAACTGAAACAAAACATAACGGGCATTTGAAAACAAAAACTATTCCCTTGAGGTGATTAAAGCATCAACATCACAAAAAATGTATTTTCTCATTACCAAGAGGGCTTTGACTTACACAATTATTTAGAGACCCGTACATTTATTCTAATGTCAAACAGCTTCTAAAACTTTCACACAATCATTACTTGACTCCAATTTTGCATAGTGTTCCTGCTTTAAATATACAAAACATATTGCAAAATAATTTACGAGGATATAACTTAAATATGCATCTATGACAGGACCAAACCAACCCCAACCTACAGATGACTCTTCTCGACAGGTCTAAGGAATTAGACAGACTGTACTTTCGTGAACAGTTCTAAAAGCCCACGGCTAACACTGCCATATCAAAAACTAATATTCCACCATAACTTACAGGTACTTCAAGTCCCAGTATCGAACCAGAAGGCGTTATTGCAGGAACTGTTGAGAACCAGAAGCATTATCACTGTACAAAGTCAATGCATTAACACCCTGTGGTTGCAAGAGTATTGCGTTATACGGCCCTCTAGTCTATACCAACGATTTTTAGACGAGGCATCCACATCGGACGCTGTGAGATCATACATTTATTAATCGTCATACTTTGATTCTTACCGTTCCAGATCCAGCGGTGCAGTGATCGTTGAAAAAGCGACGGTGTGAAAATGTGACATAATCGGTAAAGCGCGCGATTAGTAATGGAGTGATATAGGATATGACTGCCGAATTTACACACACTTATTGTGAAATCACCACATTAAGAATGCCAGAATACTTCACACAATAAGATGCATGACGTTAGCCTAATCCTGAAAAAAAAACCCTTCTATGTCGCGGAAACGCTTACAGGTATACTAGAATAACTACTGTAGTAGTAAAATTATAGTAGTGAGGAAAATAGAAGCAGGAAGGTTCCACTGTGGGGGCAGGGGTGTTTCTTAGAAGTCACATATTCTTGATAAAGAAGCACAAAACATATAATGTCATATGTAGTAAGTCCATCAGCCAGCCTACAAAGTAGTCATTAGGCCTTACATAGCTCCAACGTTCAAAATAGCTGTCATGACTTACATATATGTATTTGCTCCCCAAAGGCTAACATGTACAGTACCGTAAAATTTCTATCACTGGGCTGCCTGGCTACAGCCACCCATGTACTAAAATACTTTCACTAGCCTAATTTCCTAAAATCTGTTGAGGCATAAGATCCTTTACACTTATCAAATTTGCTCAATATGCAGTGATATTTAGTAGTTACAGTATGTTTATGGGATAAAAAAGTGGACCCATTATTGCATTAATATTGCTCTGTACTACTGTACAACATACACAGAGCCGCCATCTAAGTTCACCTGGGAGTATAGTGGATTCTCGACGGTCTGCTCACACATTTTCAATTAACGAGATGGATGTGCCTAACATTGTCTAAACGCAGCTCGCCGCCTTTCTCTCCACACCGATCTCATCGCTCCGCTAGAGACATAATGAGGCGATAACAAGCATGTACTGATTCCGCCACAGAAAACGGCCTGCCGGCCACACAGTAGAGCTCGACGAGCCTGACTGCTTCAGAGCCGGCCAAGACTCGCAGGTCTGCTAAACAAAAAGCATGCCGACCCGAAAATGCTACGCAAAAAAATGTGTGCTAAACAGTGTTCACCCATTTATATAGCGGTGTACAGAACAAATTAATTGACCCCAAAAGAAATGAAATCAAATAAAATTAGGTCCCCCTTCCTTCAAAAAAAAAAAAAAAAGGAAGCAAGTTTTATGTATTTGCATCCTAACTAGTCAAAGATTCTTCAGAGTGGATAACGACCACCCCTGAAAGCTACGGCTGGAGAAAGACAACGATTTAAAAGTATTTGTTGTGAAAGAGCGAAGAGATATAATCAATCTGCCTTATCTAGACATGAATACATCGTCTACGGATAACATTTTATGAAGATCATACAGTTTACTTTTTTTCCTAATCTACAGTACCAAATAAAATGAAACTGCTTTGTACACAAAGCATAGATAAATACACATCTCACAAAGCACCAACTCTGGAAAAAATGCAGTTAAGAAAATATACGATTGTATTTTCTTGACGGAATGATTATTAGCTCAATTGATGAACGAAAGATATCAGTAATATCAGCTGAAAATGAGAACTGTTTATACTCAACTCGCTCATTGATTCTGAATTGGTTAGAAGCGCTGAGAATTGTCCAATCATACCTACCGTAATAATGATTGTTATCTAGCTCAGCAGCACAGACATACTAAACAAATTCAAAGGGATGAAACAAAGTGAATAAGCGGCAACTGCAGCAGGTAATAAGACGAAAGATCATACAGTCAATCCCATAGCATACTGTGAACAGTCTTAAAACAAAACGTTCAAAAGAGAAATTTGGCTCAATTAAACTCTCTGAGATCCTTAACTATCAATCACGATATAACATAAGATGTGCACGAGCAACTGCTTTCATCTCTCGCATTAATACAATAATTACAATCAAAGGCTTGGATCTCTAAATGACTCCAGTAAAAGAAGGACTGAATGAACCTACTACCTATCTGCAGGTCACCGACTTTAATTGCAGTTCTACTACAATTTCACTGCGCCTGACCAAGACTAATCTGTTGGTCAGGAAGCTGGCCATAAAAAAAACGCTACTATAGCACAGGGCCTATGGAAGTATCAGTCTGCAGCAACAAGATTGTTCAGACCCTGTTGGCGTAGCTATGAACGGACAAAGTTGGCTGCCTGCAAACTACGCTCTATCTAGCAGCGCCGACATACAACCGTCTTGCACCATGGCTCCGGGCAAGTAAACATTTCACAACGTCGTGTGCAAGCATCTGAAGTGATCAACTTAACAAAAGCTTGCCCCGAATCTGGCGCAAGTAAATTTGCAAAGCAAAACCTAAAGTAAACTACCAAAGACTGTATGAAACAAAATGAAAAAATAGCTGTTTTTACGGAGAAACCGCTGGACACAAAACATCGGCAATTCATTCTCAATCGTTCTGTCAAAGACAAAATTAACGGGCGCAGCGCAGGGAAGTCGCATAATGCAAGATCAGATGACATCTGCCGGCCTTGATAACTTGTGCCAATGAAAAAAATATAAACATCGCCGAAAATTGTCGAAGGATGAAGTAATCTACAGAAAGTGACAGGATGAAAAAATGACTGAGAGTAGCATCAAAGTAAGCAAATGTTTCAAATCACAGAAAATATATCCGCACCTCCAAAACTCGGCAGTTACCGAATAGAGAAATTCCTAGTCCACAACATTTAAATGGTGTATGTATAATTTCACAGTCTTAAACTTGCAGATATTGCGAATTTCTGCACTGAAAAATGATAAATATGACCATGGAAAGGTCATATGAATGCAAAATAATATTTGTGATATTAAAGATCTTTAAAACGAGGACTAACTTGGTCAAAAAGTGCAAATTTTACAGCTGGAGAACTTTTTGCTACATGACCCATTCAGCCACAGGAATCATCCCCGAAGCTCTGGTGAAGATCGGCAACGCTGGTGTCCAGTTCCGCGGGAGTAAGGTTAGAAGAACTTGATTACTAAAATATTCCACGCAAGTAGGACTCTATCCCTAATACAATTTCGATAGTAATTTAGTTCAAAATTTAATAGAGTGTAATATCTAAGCAAAGTTGGCCGTGAAAGGGAAATGGCAGAAAACACATAAAAACTCAAGTTTAACACCTATGCTAACGTTTCATACATTTTTACG
>JZLH01S0606058.1:43093-54049 GCA_001188425.1 Eucidaris tribuloides | reverse complement strand
AGACGGAAGTATTTTCGTGCCATCGCAGGAGCAAGTCCTAAAGGAAGGACGAAGAAAGTTACCAATTATGGGGAACTTGCAAGTTGATGAAGTGTGTTTGCGCGCGCGCGCGCGTGTGTGTGTGTTTGTGTGTGTTCGTGTGTGTTTGTTTTATTGTTTGTTTTTAAACACTATCATACCAACCAACTAAAACAATGGGAAACCTTTCCACATAATTACAGTGACCATCTCGGACAACAGTAGGCGTATATTGTCCGATGCCCAAGTCTTTAACTAGTCCAAGACCCGTGTCCAAGATATATACAGCCTGCAAGGTTGGCGAGTCCATCGTCTTAATATTCAGGAGCTAGACGAATCATAAGGACGCATCAATTTCCCTTTTATTGGCCCTGACAGAAAATTGTCTGTCAAATCTGCGTCAAATATAGCTTTGACAATGATTTGATGTGTCAAAATCATGGCAAATAGTTTTTGACATGGATTTGTGAGGTATCAAGTATGCATCAACATTGGGTGGAATCTTGTGAAATGTATTACAAATGTGTCAAATTAGAGTGCAAGTTCCCCATCTCATGTGTATGTCGGAGTTTAACTGTGGCTGTATCAAATGTGAATCAAATCAAATAATATGTCAACCTTGTATCACATCAGACATTTAAAAAGGGAAAAGGAGAAACACCGTAGTCTGACACGGAGGTTGCACGGGAGTTACCAGACTAATGATACCGGTATGCGTAATGATACCCGACGTCTGGATTGTTTGATGGTAGTACTTACCAATTTGGCAAATAGCCGTTAAATCATAATTTCTACAGTCGTATGTATTCCACCGCCTCCAATGTATCATGACTGGGCATTCATCGTCATCGGGTTGCCCGAAAGCCCAATTAATAATGAAGGACACTCGTGTATCTAGAATGAGATAAAAATGCAATTTGAATCACACAAACATTTTAGTAATTTTACCAGCATCGTGATTACTCAACATGCATATTTGAAGACGATGATGACTTAACTCGAAATCGATATCTTACTGACTTATTTGCCTAATTTGATCAAGTGTTATCAAGTTTGAACAACAGTTTAGGCGGAGTTTAAAGAGAATTGAATGATATTAAAATGATAACATCATTTAAATTTACTATTGTGAACTTAAAACTTATTAAATGTTGCATGAAACAGAAAAAATACTCACGATCAACCCAAAACCAAGATCTCGTTTCGTTGGCATCGTAGCCACCAATCCACCAGTTAACCTGTCTGCCAGTCGCATTTGTCCATCTTCTTAACATCTCTACCAGAAAGTCGTGCGTGCTCTCATCCGGCACCTCTGCCAGGTGACCACCCGACTCGGAGCACGACGACAGACTGTCATACCACGTGTCGCTTGCATTGCCATTAAAGTGGTAGCAATTACCACGGTAGTCAACGAAGAAAGGGCTTACAGGAAATCCGTTTTCTTTACAAGATGAATCTTTGGGGAAAAAAGTATACATAAATTAACAGTACAACTTAGATTAGTCCAATACATCTACTATTGTAGAATCAGCCACATGAAACAATTAGCACACTCTGCTACTTCTTATACAATGTAAAAAAAAAATTGTGTTTACTTTAAAGACACAAGCTAACGTTGTAGAACTTCAGTTGAAAAATATCAAATTTTGATATCTGAGCTACATTGTACTGCTTAAAGGGACAAATAAACATCCGACAATACAAATATTTGGAAAGTTATGTTGCCACTGGCATAATATGCATGAATAAATAATAACCACTGCGGTGAGGTATACAAAATCTCTAGATCTACACACAGACATCTATGGGAGGAAATAGGCAGTCAACCCGAGTACTTATAGATTTTCACTTTTTAAAACACTAAATAATCATGTTGAAATAAATTTGTTTTCAGGGTTTATTCTAAGACCTTGTCAAAGACACTTAGAGCACGGGGGATTACTTAGCTCACATTTTGTTGAACTGTGATAATTATTTACTAAGTGTTATTGCAAACTTATTGCAACACGAATAAAGTAAAAAAAACAATAAAAAAAACTTACCTTTAAGAGTTTCCTGAGTATCACAGGTTTTTCTAATCCCCAAATAGTGAACAAAAATAGATTCTTCTCTGCAAACATGCCATCAATTATCCCGTTTCACAATCTACACGCAACCAACGTCCATACCGCGAGAGGCTTATTTTCGCACTCCCGGGTCGACAACGGCTGTTTCGAAGATGCATGACTGATGGACTCTCGGGCAAGGCCATTTATCGTGATTTTCCGTAGTCCCATCAGTGGTATTTTAAAAATCCCTAATGATGATTATTTAAAAATTACTAAACCCGTTAATCGGATTTGTTCTCCTAATACCATGTGCGCGTTTTTGAGAAAAATATCTAATTATGATGGTTATTTAGAATGTCGTGGCCAAGTACGTTTTAGCAGTGTACAAACTACCGGGGACTTTCACCGTTTGCAAAATTAAATTACGAGGCTGAAATGTCACTCCGTCATATCCTCGTTCGAAAACTTGGGAGTGCTCGACAACCTATGCAGTCACAATGCTTCTGTGTAACCGCAGATGTTTGAAAACTGAATAGGAATTTTGGTGAGGCATTTGAGCGCAACTATTGTATAAATAATGGAGAACTGTGCGAATGACTTTTGTTAAATGCATTCGAAAGAATATCTTCACCAGTGCATTCCAACGTGAGTCACGGGCCTCCATAAGTATTAATACCATAGCTGTGGAGACCGATGAAGCAAGTAATGTTCGTGTCTGTGAAATGGATTTTGACGGTGATTCCTTTTTCTACGAATGGGACTGAGAAACTTGCCTCATTATTATTTGATTATCTTAATAATACTCTAATAGAAATAAGAGGACAAGTGTGTTTTCTCATCACCAACTTCATCTTAATCAGTATGTAATGTTATTTTCAATACCAATCTGGAGACTAAGGAACTTTTTTTTCTAGAACGTTATTTTGTCAATGTCCTACAATCCATGACGGATGTCGCGCTAGTGATTTTTGTGAGAAGTCCACCAATTGAAGAAACGTTAAACTAAAGACGATACACTGTTTTCAATTCTCGTGCATGCATGACATGTGATATCTTACAGTTTGTTAAAGAATAAATGGAACTCGATTACAAGCGCACCAAACCATTTCACCAGTATTAGACTGTCTACATATCGATGTTGACGACTCATCTCCCAGAAAGCAACGCGCTAAATCGACTGTCGCTCTTGAACCGACTGAGGGCGCATGGATTGTGAAATGCGAGAATGTATTAAGATGACCTATGAACAACACTCTTCCAGTATATCTCATTATGTAAGTTATACTGCCCTTTTGGTTGTTCCTCATATACGATATTAATTAAAAATCAAATCAATACGTATTACATTGGCAGTGAAAACAGACGCAAGCTGCAACCTGTACAATCATTTAGTCAGTTCTGCGCGTTCTCTCTCTCTCTTTTATATGAGGCCTGTGGATCGAAAACGTGTGATGGAGAGTACTAGTCTGGGGAGTATTGGAATTATACACCTATTCATGAAAAGTCCTGTGCTCGTGCCGGGTACATGTCACATCTCATCATTCTTGATATTCCCATTCATTTTTATCAGAGGCGTCACTAGACCATTTTGAATGGGCGGGTATACATGCACAATTTTGCCGACAGGTGAGAATGAAAATGCCGACTGCAAGGGTTGTTCGAATCGAAGGACGTAAACGGAGGCATCCGTTTGTTTTCAGGGTGATGGAGATTGTTATCCCCCCAGTCTAGGTTCTGAACTCTTTTTATCATATTTATATTTATATTTATATTATATTGCCCTGATTTTTTATGAGCACTGACTTCTTTTTTCTCATGGATCAGATCATTTTACGGACGTATCCGGTCAAGCTTTTACGTCGCATATTCTTATCGCACATGTTTGTAACTTTGATTTCGGCAAAGTGTCAGCATAGTCAAGACATCATGATATACAATGAAATACGTACCAAACTGACATATAAAAGCATTCTTTCTTTGGCAGGATTCCGCATTCCAGGAATAAGGTTTGGGTTGGTTATGCTGCATCTGGATACAGTCACCCGCTATTGGACGGGGATCCGATCCCCAAAACAGCCTGTCGATGTAAACCTGACCTGATCATGATGACAATGGAAAATGCTAATGTAAGAAACATAATCAAACATTCTCTGAAAAAAACCGACGTTGCTGGAAAGAACTCTCTTGCGATAATGTGTACCTCAATTTCTAGTATTCCATTTAATAGATTCTAGGTGAATTTTGTGTCAAATAATGTATGTGGTAATTATGTAAATTGGATAATTTCACTATGTATTATTATTTGAATACAAGTAAAAACGATCACACAGATTACTACAACGCCGATTATAATGAAGATAGTGATTACGAGTGATGATGATGATGTGAGTACTACTACTACTACTACTACTACTACTACTACTACTACTACTAGTAATAATATAATAATAATAATAATAATAATATATAATAGAAAAAAGCAACATTCATCATCATCATCATCATCATCATCATCATCATCATCATTCATCTCATCTGCAATTCATCATCGTCATAAAATTACATGAAAAATATTGCAAGATGTGTTATTTGATTTCTTAACCCGTGGCTAAGTAAACAGACGTATACTGTGTTAACTCCGAATGGCATCTCAGAAAATTTCCACGAAGGGCCCACCAACGTCTTAGTGTCAGAATTGCGTCGATTTTAGTCTTTGGTGTTCGGTTCTCACGTGATACTCACTGTGGATCCATCTCCAGCACCGTCCTTTACGGAAACCTATCCAAGATAAGACCCCCGAAACCGCCGCCACAAAAGAACCAGAATGATTCTGCAAGTCTCGATATCCTTCACCATGACTAGTGTCTCCTTAATTTTGCATTCATTACAGCTTGGATCCCATCGTTTCAGGCCGTCACCGATATATGAAAGCATACGTTGTTTGGATAGCGACTTGCCGCGATTACTATTTGGACATATTTCTAAGGGTGGACATACATTCAAGAAAACAAAATTACAATATTGCAAATCCTACCAACAATTTCTCGAGATAATTGTTAAAAATAGTTATTTTGATAAATACTTCAAAATGTAAAAAGTGTGTATCGTTTATTTCCTCAGAGTGTAGACATCAAATCTCCATTTTAGTAGTTTTCTTATTTTCTTCCTATTCAATATTCAATATCTTGTCTCTAATATTTTAAAACAAGTTTTGCTAATAAATCACAAGAAGTTGACTATTATAAATAAATAAATAAATAAATAAATAAATAAATAAATAAATATATAATATATATATAATATATATATATTATATATATATATATATATTATATAATAATATATAATATATAATAATAATAATAATAATAATAACGTTTATTTACCCAGGGTAGCACTTCAGTCACAAAGGACTGCAGTCTACCAGCGCGGCCCTGCATAACATTAAATGTCTATTATTACCCTTCTCTGTTCTAGAATCCGAGCGCCTGGCTAGAAAGCAGAAGGTACCATTTTTAAAACAGTCATTTGGTATGACCCGGGCCGGGCCTCAACCCGCGACCTTCCGGACCAGAAGCGGACGCTCTACCACTGAGCCAACTCGCCCGGTCTATATATATATGGATAAAATTGTGTCATCTTGATTACCAAATATTTTTTTTTTACAAAGGGAGAAACAGAAATATTAATATGCCATTAATTACCACAGAATACTCAGAAATAAATGTATAATTCCAGAATGTTTTCACAAAATGAACAGTTTGTTGAATCTTTTCTCGTAATTCTAAATATTAAAAAGGTTAACCTCAAATATTGTGTAGATTAGTGAGTCTGATTTATATGGCATTTTAGAAAATGTAATCTTGAAAAAAAATGCATTAAGCTTATTACAGCAACACAAATTCAGGAAAATTAAGTGCAATGATACAAACTTTAAACCAAATGGTAAGAGAGTGTATTTTTCTTAATGCCCAATGAAGTATCATCCTTTCTTACTTTGACAAATAGGTGGTTCGTTTGACCACGTGCCATACGGTGTACACGTGTTGTTTTTAGCCCCAATGACAGTGTAGTTGTCATTACAAACATACTCGATTTGATCTCCAACTTTTGCTTGTGTCTGTAGTTGAGGTCTCGTTGTTGCGTATGCCGATATGGGAGGTTGTGGACACGTATTTACTAAACACAAACGATATAAAGAGGTAATTAGGAAGCACTGAATAGCAGGCAGTTCAAAATTATTGCATGTAGAGGGCGATGATGACATAAAACTGTATAAACTAAGTTAACAGGGACTGTCATATTTGTAATGTAATGTAATAGTGTAATAGCTGTACAGTAGTGACAGTATTACACGTATTATTAGCTGTCAGATCATACATACATACATACATACATACATACATACATACATACATACGTACATACATACATATTGTTTCAATGAAATTCACTTTTACCACAAAAAAAAACTTTATGATATGCATTACTGGAGAAGTTGGAGTAAAATTTGAATACCCACGGCTATTCTTGTAACGACGTGAGTGGTAGTAATCGTAGTGTGTAAAAAAAAAAAAATGTGCAAGTGAAAACGGCCCCCTTACGTTCATTTAAATAAGAAAGGGTGAAATCACAATTGTGCCACTTTTACTGCAGGCGCTTGTAAAAGTGACACAACTGTGATTCCCCCTATTGTTTTTACAAGATATCTCGAGATTAAAACAAGCAAATTAAACAGAACAAATGACATTTAAAAGCTGTGACTTTGCCCTTGATGTTGATGTAAGCATCATGTCACAAGAGTATTTTTCTAATAGCCAAAGAGGGTGCTTTTTACCCATACTTTTTTTGAGACATGCTGCAGCACTTCTCAAAAATTGTATAAATGAAAAGCGCCCTCTTTGACTATAAGAATATACTGGTGTGACAAATGTTTACGTCAACATCAAATACGAAGTCTTAGCTTTCAAATGCTGTTTGTTCTGTTCAAATTTCTTCTTTTGATCTCGAGACATCTTGTAAGCAACAAATGGGTGGAATCACAATTGTGTCACTTTTACGGGAAGAGGGCCTGATGCTATCATTGAGTGTAGTAAAAGTGGCACATTTGTGATTTTACCTTTTCATTGTCAACTGAACATATTAAAACAAGCCATCTGATAACAAACGGCATTTGAAAGCTAAGACTATGCCATTGATAGTGATGTAAGCATCACGTCACAAAAATGTTTTTATACGCCCGGCTACGGGACGTATTATGATATCACGCTCGGTGTCCGTCTGTCCGTCCGTCCGTCCGTCTGTCTGTCCGTCCGTTATCTTTTCCTTGTAAACGTCATAACTTCAGTTTAACTTAACCTAGCCTCATATTATTTGGTGTGTATAATACTAGCATGGATCCCAGGAAGCCTATTGATTTTGAGAGCGAAAAGTCAAGGTCAAGGTCACAGTGACATGTTTTCATCTTACCCTTGTGAAGTCCTGGTAAACGCGATAACTTCAGTTTAACTTAACCTAGGCTCATATAATTTGGTGTGTATGATAATAGCATGGATCCCAGGAAGCCTATTGATTTTGAGGTCAAAAGGTCAAATTACAATTATTTTTGAGACACACTGTATGCAAAAGTGGTGGAGCTGTAAATGAAGTACATGTCGTAATAGTAGTAGGAGTAATTTGTTGAATTTATAATTATAGTAAAGATAGTAGTACAACCAAGATAATAGCAGAATATTTGGACGAAATGAAAGGGATAAAATGAAAAAAAAACACTAATAACAGCACTTACGATTGAAATAATTGCTGTATAGTTAAACAGTAGTTGTAGTAGAAGTAATAGTAGTACTACTATAGCACCAGAAGGAGGAGGAGAAGAAGAAGAAGAAGAAGGAGAAGAAGAAGAAGAAGAAGAAGAAGAAGAAGAAGAAGAAGAAGAAGAAGAAGAAGAAGGAAGAGGAGGAGGAGAACAAGAAGCGGTAGTAATAGTGATAGTGACTGAATTACAATATATACAGTGTATTATCAATGACGAATTGAGGCACGGCTTACGAGTTGCAGATCAAATTGAGATTAAATCGTGAAGGTGATGTCCCCAATCCAGTCATCACAATTTCCCTACATGTTTTTGGCACTGTGCTTGTATACTCTAACTCCAATACTTAGATATACTGGGAAAAATATGTCGAAAATAAAGCAAAATTTTAAATTGATATACATTTTTTTAATATTCCATACTACCTATTCAATTTGGAACGCACTTTTATCTTCTTATCAGAATAATTGACATTAAGTTGACATATTTTGTTACCTGTGCAGTTCGGGAGTTCTCCCAGCCACGTCCCATTAGAAATACACACCCACAAGACAACATCAGTTTCCCCCGTCATGTTAAAGCCATTCTCGCAACGCCATTTGATGACAGAACCAACGGTAAGACTTGAAATATTATCAAGCAACGGGTCTGGCACACTGTTTGGTGGAATGGCTGGCACGGGACATTGCGAGTATGACGATACCTATTTTGAATATAACAAAACCAAAATAATGAATAAAGCATAAGTTTAAAACAAAATGTGAAATAGAACTTTTACAATACTGTCATCGGTTGTGGTGAATCATACGAGAAGAAATTTAAGCTTCTACCGGGGAGTGTTTTGGGCCCCCTTTTACAAAAGAGGAGTGTTTAACACCCTATTTTTATACGAGAATCTAACGCCTTTTTCACGAAAACACTCCTTCCTTTTGCCGTAGAAATATGTGCAGTCAGTCATGATAATAGACATAACATTTGGATAATATGGAAACAAAATAATTTGGTCGGTTGAAATTTGTCACCACACCCCCATCCCCACTGAGCAAATTTTGGCTGGTGGAGTGACCGCGAAAAATTTTGACCATAGAATTTGGCCGCGGATGAAAACTCCCCTTTGAATAATCCTCCATTGACCAATGGCTTCTACCAACTTCATTTGCTGATTAGCTTTTGTCAATTCATGTGGACCTTTTCAAGCCGAATGGATTAATTCCCTCGTTGATCAAAGAAGCCATTTGAAAAAGAAAAACATCATTGCATATTTATGCTTGACACAAATTGTCACCAATATAAAGTGCGTCCCCCAAAAATCAGAACCCTAAAATAAAGGCTTATTGTGCGGAAGCAATGGGGAATAGTATTAAAAACACATGTTCAAAATAAACTTTGATTTGTGTTTTTTAAATGATACATTAAGCAAACTTATTCATTCGTACATCTCTTATTACCGTGGATTTAAAGATTTAATGTCGAAAACCATTTGCTACACATTTGGATTTGTTACTGCGCACACCACGTATCTCTTTGTTTTTAAGATGTGCACAGTGTCAAAGCCAAAATGTGGAGCAAATGGTTTTCGACATTAAAATTTCAACGTCATGGTACTCAGAGATGCATGAATGAATACGTTTGCTTAATGTATCATTTGAAAGAGCATAAATGAAAGTTTATTTTGAACTATCTGTTTTCAATAATATGCCTCATCGCTTGCGCGCAATAAGCTTTTGTTTTAGGGTTCTGTTTTTTTTCTTGGACGCACTGCATATGCTCCAGTGAGTTCTAAACAACATTCAGCAATTTCAACAGGAGAAATAATCCAGTTGACTTGAAACAAATCCACAAAAGTGGAGGAAAGCTAGCCAGGAAAAATAACATAAAGGTTGCTAGAAGCTTGAATTATTTTCTTCTTGTAAAGTAGAAACTTGTGTGACAAAGAATTATGGTCAGGTAAACAAACCAAGCAATACTGGAGTTGGAGTCTATCAGTACTTGTAATTTGAGAATGGAGAATAAGTGGGCTAAGAGGGTTTGAAAAGACATGTTTCTTGATATCGGAGGACATATGTATTTCCAAATGACAGTAAAGGATATAAATGAAATTGTCGTATATCAATAACCTGCTAATCAAAGAGCAATAGAAAAAAAAAGACATTAAACCAAAACGACTGAAGAAATGCCGTTTGTAGGCGAACGCAGTCAAGCAATTACCATAATAGTGGAAATGTACAACCAACCATGTGCGTTTACATGCAATATAATCATAGTTCATCAATTTGAAGTGTCTTGCGGTTTGCCTAACCACACGCGTTGGGAATCATCTACTCGGAAAAGGAATATAGTAGCAGAGCTATACACTAGAGCTATACGCATGCCATTCTTTCTCCCTTTTCTCTTACATCCTTTTATACTAACAGCCGAAGTGGAGTTACTCCGGAGTCCAGAAGGAGTTACTCCACTTTGGAGGGCAGTATGAAAATTCTGAAATTTTTTCGATCCGCATTCAAAGCGGAGTACTCAACCACCTCGAGTAGGGGGTTACAGGCGGAGTAACTCCGCACAGGAAGTGCAGTTCGGCTTAATCTCGCACGTGTTTACATTTCCTGTCCCCAAGTCACAAGCGAGTTTTGTCGTGGGGAGTTAGATTCCGGGGTTTGATTTTGTTTTGTAGCGTGTTCGAATCGTGTGGTTCTCCTGATTTTCGACGAAAGTACCCGAAATCATTACCCTAACCACAGAACTTATCTATAACTCCAACATCAAGTTTGTGAACTGATGATATGGGAGTCAAATCCCGGCCCGTATTTTCAATCATGCTTTTGCACTCGGATCACACTATCGTCTGGCAAGAGAATATCAATTTGAGATAAAAACAAATAGGCAGTCAAGTACGTAGGCGTACAGACCAATTAATAAGCGAATGATTGCGAAATTTGCGCGAACCGCTTGTTGAGGAAATTCGGCCACACCTAATGGCGCGAACTCGCATGTAAACTATGGAAACGACTGCGGATACACCGCGGCGTTATGCCCCAGTCACACAGTCGCTTACGTTAAGTTACGTCCGCCGCGGAGAGATAC
>JZLH01S0606057.1:2838-24971 GCA_001188425.1 Eucidaris tribuloides | reverse complement strand
CACATTGGATATGATTTCAGCTGATTTGATTCATATAGATGTTTTTTGACGTGCAAATCAATAACCCAATCTTTAAAGGAACTGGCTAACATTTACCACAGTTAAAGTCTGAGCTACATGATTCCCCATACTACCAGTGTCTTTGATAAGGTCTAAAAATGAAGCCCTGAAAAAATTGTATTTCAAAATGATTATTTAGTGCTTTAAAAAAGTGAAAATCATAGTTGACTGGATTCACCTGCCCACTTTCCTCCCATAGACTTACTGTGTGTATACCTAGGCTATTTTTTACTCGCCCCGAGTATTAATTGTTTTTTCATGCATAACTTGCCATTGGCAGTGTAACTTTCCAAACTTTTGTATTCTAGGGTATTTGATTATCCATTTGAACACTACTATGTAGCTCAGATATCAAAGTTTGATAATTTTTTAAACTGAAGGTCCACAATGTTAGCCCATCACTTTAAAGACAAGGCATCTCTTTTGCATGCCCACAACTATTCAAGAACCTTTGTACTCCATAGCAAAGTATAGATAGTCTAGAAACTCATTTAGATTTGAATTATTACATGAATCTCGTACAATTCATACATGTGCATGTGGAAACAAACTTTCCTAGCACAGAATGCACTAAAGCTGGCACTTGGTTTGGGGGTATTTTTCAAATTCTAGGTAATTACTGATCTTCAGATTTCACAGACATGTCCTTCATAAACAGCATAAAGCCCTAAGGTCATGAGTAATATTTGCTGTGCTGCCGGAGGGATGCAAATGAGATTCCTTGCCTTTACATGAATGTATTATCTTGAATGTAAATTTAGATGATACATAAGTGCACTATGTGTATATTAAAGGTGTATCAGTACTGTTATCCAACCAGGCACCAACCTTGAAGAGTAAACCATGTTAATATGAATCTGTCATTCTGGTTTAAGTGTGTAGCCCATGGTGTGTACAAAGTTCATAAGTTCATCTCACTCAGCTCTCTAGTGCAAATGGAAGGTCATTTACATGTAATGTAGGACTCACTGGGGGAGACAGAAAGTATTTGGAATGCAAAGAACGTGATAGGTCAGTTTGGAGCAAGGTTTAATGGTCAGTCTTAGGAACATACATCTTCTTAAAGGGAGAAGGCGCCAGCAACTAACAGGCATAAGTTAAGAAAATATTTGAGTTCTTGCCAACCAATCAGATTGCACGTGACTGCAGGGAGCTGACCATGCGTAACCAATGCATGCCACGCGACGTGTGTTTGCCGCACCGTGGTAATGTATGCACTGTTTGAATTGATAAGCTCCTACCCCTATACATGTAGCTGTTTCTGCAAGTTTTGTCTTAGGGTAAAACTTACAAAGACGTTAAATAAACACAAATTAACTAATTTATAGGGCCTTGATGAGGGTGAGTATCACACAGTACCCCTTATTTAGGCTGTTTTTTTCACCATGTACCATAATTCTTACAATACTCACAATGTCATTTTTATTCTTAACTTATGCCCGTTAGTTGCTGGCGCCTTTTCCCTTTAGGTAGGTTTTTTTGTCCTCCTTGTGAACTATAAGGTACATGTACATGTAGTATGGCAAGTACATGTATATGTACATGCTCACAGGGTTGTAACTCTTCATTTGTCAGTGGGGATTAATATCCAACCATCAACAGAAAATACAAATATTATAATAATAATAATAACACAGAATTTATAGCGCATAATAAACATTTTTAGTTTCTCCATGCGCTTTACAATTAGATATAACATGACAGAAAACATTTATGTACGTATTTAATAGAATAAAACAAAACTTATTCTGTATTAATGAACAAATTTATTTCACAATTTATATAGCTGAAAACGGATACTTACTGATACTACACATTACAATAATAACAAACTTATTTTACAACGGACTGCTACAACTTCGACTAACTTATACTAGATTAGTTGACAAATAAATAGGTTTTGAGTGTCTTCTTGAAAACATCAATACTTGGTGAACGACGGATGTGAAGGGGTATTGAGTTCCAGAGAGTAGGTGCTGCAACTTGAAATGCTCGATTGCCATGTGAGTGTGTTGATGCGTGTGGAACCTGGAGAAGAAATTGTTCTGATGACCTGAGAGTGTGGGTAGGGATGTATGGAGACAGCAAGTCAGTGATGTATTGGGGAGCTGAACCATTCAGTGCTTTGTATGTCAAGAGGAGTAGCTTATATTTAATTTAATTATGACAGGCAATCTGTTTGTTCAGGTTGTTCGAAACAGTTGTGATATTGAAGTCCGTGTTTCCGGATAGTAAAGTAACCTTAGAGATACAACACTACTATATTGTACAGTAGGGCTGGCCGATGTTTGGATAATATCGAAATTAGACGATGTTGAAAAAATATCGAATACACAATAATGATCTCATGATTATTTCAAAATATCGCCAGAGGCACCATACAACCCAAAATACCTAATTGAATAAACTTACTTTGCAAGAAAAAATTTGCTTGGCTTATTCATCCTCCTGTATTATGCCTCCATCTACGATTGTATTTCTTTCTTTTCATTATATACTAACCACGTGTAAAGATTTTGATTACTTAATAGCTTTCAATCAACTCCAAATTTTTAGATAAATATGTGTGTATTATTTGTGAGTGATTTGACAACAGATAAATATCGCTGGCTATTGACTTAATGCTTGAATCCAGGTTAAAAAAAAAATAGTCAAAAAAATAAAAAAATAAAAAAAGAGAAGAAATGATAAAAAACGGGTGATAAAGGTCATCATAATAATAATAGCATGTCATTCAAATGTCTTTTAGCAATCGGGGGAAAAGCCAACAGGAGTCTTGCTTATGAGCTAGTGCTGGAGATGTTTGATAATAGCGAAATAAGTTCCCAATCCCCTCCCCTATTTCCTCTCGTCTTCTAAAGTGTGCACAGTGTGTTAAAAATTAATGGTCAAAGAGTTAGATGTACGTGTAGGTTAGTTATCCAGTACTTCATGTTTTTCTCCAACATTTGTACTTTTGATGATTCTCAACTTTGGGGAGAAATCCTCTTTAAGCAAAGAAGTGTGCACAATAAGGTAAGGGAGGCAGTAGAATATGAGATTGAGCTCATTCAGTTCATTCTGTGAAAACCTCTACTTTCAGTGGTTAGTGCTGAAGGCTTCAGAAATCCTTGAGCAAAGAGAGGCTCATTGTGTAAAAAAAGAAAAGATAAGGACATCAAGTTAAGTTTATTCTTACTCTTGTCTGAATTTCACCATGTATCCGTTCCTAATCTGCAAACAGAGGCTGTTTACAGTTTGACCACACAATGGACATGTTACATGTATCACCTAAACATGATACAGATGACTCCGCATAACTTGACGTGGCACAAGTCGATTTATCGTCTATGTCAAATATTTTTGACAGTCCCAATTTGATCTGTGCTTTTTATTAGGAATTTTTTTTTATTAAGTTGATTTTTTAAATCAAATTATGTCTATCTCGAACATATATTCAACTCCCAAAAGGAAGCGAACAGTCATGTGTTAAATCATTCACCTAGGTCGAAGAGGCCACAACTGTCATTCTTGATGGTCTAAATGGGTTGAACTTTAGATCTCTGCCTGTCATCATGATTATGATATCATAAATTTCCCATTCGTTCTCTGCCTTTCTCATTTTTACGGTACATTGGTACAGTCTTGACAGCCTCCAATTCCCTATACCAGTTTCCTTCATCTCTAAACATAGAATTGTATACAAAGCTGTAAACCGAATTTCGTCTAAGTCGACGGGGATTTGTGTGGTTGCTAGTGATTCGACTTACATGTACATGTACGTGAAGTCTACTGTGTGTTGGGCTGGAGTTTCAAATTTATTCCAATGGGTTAACTCAAACAATTCCTACTTTGCTGCCTGTTTTATGAAACTTTGACATCTTTCAATCATATACTTTAATTACTTTACAGACCTCCAAAAAGGAAGGTATAGATGTACATGTATTTGACCCACTCATTGCCATTTACTAACCCCCCCCCCCCCCGACCTTCACAAAAGTTTGTGTGGCAAATCTCATGTTAGCACTGTAAAACTCAGATCATCTTAATAAAGTTGTAGTTCGACATCTTATGCCCTGTTCAAGACAAAGGCTAGCCACAATAGATCTCCATCTTACTCATCTTCTGCTCTTCTCTTTGCATCTTCATGTGATGATAAAGATGTCCACATCTTGATGTCATTGCTTCATTTCAATTCTCTGTCTTCCCCTTGATCTTGTTTTATCAAAACAGTTACGACTTTGCAATAATTTTAAGTGATACCACACTCAAAACGTCACCCAATTTTACTCGTACAAAATGCTGAATAAAATTAGAGTGGAATTAAAATGGCATGATGGTATGAAATTTATTCTGTTAATTTTCTTTTCCATATCATACCATGATCACAATCTCACTTCTTCCCTCCTGTACATGTGCAGTATGCAAGACGAGACACACCGAAGAACACGTATGGCTGGCAGCGTGCGGAAGTGGTCGGCGCCCTTGTCAATGCGGTGTTTCTCTTCGCACTTTGCTTCACGATCCTTGTCGACGCCGTAGAGAGGCTGATCATGCGGGAGAATCACATCGAGGATCCTCGTCTGGTGCTGATAGTAGGGGGCGTGGGGCTCGCCGTCAATCTGCTCGGAGTTCTTCTGTTTAGTTCTCACGGTAAGTACATGTAACATCTGTAGCCTACCACACAGTACCACATACAAGCAGCATTTTAAAATGATGCAATCAGACATGTATCAGATCAGGACAACTCCCACTTGACGACTCCCCCAGAGGACGACTCCCCCAGAGGACGACTCCCCCGGAGAATGGCTCCACCATAGGACAGCTCCCCTGGAGGACAACTCCCCAGAGGACAAATTTGTCGAGGACAACTCAGATTTTGAAAATTGGAAACGTCCGTTGGGGGGGGGGGGGAGGAGTTATCCTCGGGGGAGTTGTCCTAGGGCCGAGTTACTCTTCTCTGGAATACCGTGGATTACCTTTTCTTTAAAAAAAGTTGCAAAATACTCGACCGTAGCCATTACTTTGGTGTATTCTGAAAAAGTTAATGTGAAGTGGTCAGATGAAGTTATAAGAAAATTCCAGGATTTTTGCAGGGTTTTTAAAGATTTGTGTCTGTAATTTGCACAGCCTGAGATATGCTTCTTGAACGCTAAAATCATCATGATGTCAAGATTCACATTTCTCTTTGCCTCTCGGAGTCGTGTATCGATCTGTAATAAGAACTGGATACCTACTTGATTTCTTGCTTTGACAAATATTGAATAAAACTTACTTTGGAAAAAAAAATTTGCTTGCCTTATTCATCCTCTTGTTTTATGCCTCCATCTACATTGTATTTCTTTCTTTTCATTATATACTAACCACGTGTAAAGATTTTTGATGTACTGTACATAGCTTTCAATCAACCTCCAAATTTTTAGATAAATATGTGTGTATTATTGTGAGTGATTTGAACAACAGATAATATCGCTGGCTATTGACTTAATGCTTGACATGCCAGGGTTAAAATAACAGAAAAAGTCCAAAAAATAAATAAATAAAAAAAGAAAAGAAATGATAAAAAACGGGGTGATAAAGGTCATCATAATTAATAATAGCATGTCATTCAAATTGTCTTTTAGCAATCGGGGGAAAGAAGACCAACAGGAGTCTTGCTTATGAGCTAGTGCTGGAGATGTTTTGATAATAGCGAAATAAGTTGATGTTGAAAAAATATTGAATACACGATAATGATCTCATGATTATTTCAAAATATCGCCAGAGGCCCAAAATACCATCGATTATGAAAACCTAATGGGGTAAATGCATGCACTGCAGTGGGAGTGACGGCGTCAGACCAAGAAATCCCCATAGCTATGAATACTCTGCACACGAGAGGTAAAACAGGGAGGTACATGTACATGTAGGAGTAAAAGAGAGACCTCCATGCTTTTCAGCTATCAAACTTGTGCAAGAGCAGTAGTGCATTTAGTATTTTGTCAACAAATCTGTCAACACACTACCCACCCAAAATGCTAAACAATCGGCACCAGGAATCTCCTGATCTAGTTACAAGAGGGTCTACAGAAAGCAACATCGTTTTGACATTTTGATAATAGCCCTAAAGGGCGCATTGTCAATTAAAGCCTAAAATAGATTTATCTTATTCATCACAAATCTGTTTTTTAATTTAGGCGGTACATGTACAGTATCATGTTATCGACAATGTCTTTTCCACAATAATCAAACAAGGTTTAGATCAAATTTCGTCACCTCTACTATGAGCTATGACATTTAGGCTTTTCATGTACGATCAGTTCATCTGGACAATAATGATCACAGCAGGGAGTTGTTATGGAAAAACTCCTTGATCACAGGCAATAATTTCAGTTCTTTGTTGATTTTAAGGCATTGATCTATCATTGATGTAAATGTATTAAGAGGATATAGAAATGTCAAGTTAATAAATGATAATTAAGACTAGAAATATCATACATGTACAAGAGAGTTTTAAAGCCTGAAACATGATGCACAGTTCTGCACAAAGGGCACTAATGCTGCAGATTCTGTACAGCATCAGGGCCCTTTTGGCATTGTAGCAAACACAAGAATTTACATAAAATAACAGAAGTTAAACCCAGACAGTCAGAGCGATTTTGATGGACATGATGATTTCATGATTTGTTTTTGTCTGCAAATTTTATTTATGTACATGACCATACAAAAAGAAAAGCGCCCTGCCGGGGTAAGTTTCATGAAATCAACACCCTGCCCTAACTTCCAAATGAGAGAAATTCAAATTGTTGTCAATCATTTCTTATTTTTGTGAAGTTCAGTTTGGCAGACCTAGATTTTATTGACAGTATCTCCAACAGATTTCAATTCATATTGTGTTTTCTTTGTCATATTATATTGTGTGTTCATACCCGTGGCATCATACTTGGGTTGAACTTGGGTCAATTATTGTATATGAATAAGAGGACACAAAACACCTGACGAGATAAATCCCAATATTGTTATCCCTTTTTACCTCAAGATAACCCTCTAAAGGGTTGGGGGGGGGTGGTTGGTGGGTGAGGGATTCAGTGGGTGAGGGGGGACAGATAGTTAGATGTCATTTATAGCCAGGTGTCTCCGTGTTTTCATTCTAGGCCTACATAAAAACCCACAGGTCTATACTGGTACATGTACTGTAGGTGTACATACATTGACACCTGTCTATAGTGGCCACCCAAGGGAAACAAAAAAGGGTGGCCTTTATAGACAGGTGGCTGCAATAAACAGGTCCTTTAACACATGATTTGTCTCCAAGGGAATCATCTTTAGTGGCCACTATCATAGACAGGTTGGCTGCTATAGATAGGTGGCTGTGAAGACAGGTTTGACTACAGAGCACAAACACCATACGAGACAAAAGTCTCATACTCCACCAGTTTAATTACAGAAGTTGTTTCAGATATTAAAAAAAAATACTTGATTACTACTCCCTGTGTTCCAATTATTCCACCACATCACTGGATTGATTGCCATAAAAATCAATTTTGTTTGGTACATTTTGAATTAATCTTTAGCATTTCTTACTGGAAATGTGTTGGGGTCACCTGGTGCAAAAGGTCAAAGGTTGATGAGATAATAAGTGGCATCGCACTTTGCGGAAATGTATTGACGAGACGATTCCTTTGATGTTTGCGCTCCACACCTGTTGTAACAGGGAATTATTGAATCAAACGAAGCAGTTGAAATTGAAAACATGCCAGATGCTGATAAGTAATGCCTTGGCCTGAGGTGATAAAAGCATGCAGTAGTCTAGCTAGCAGACCTTGTTTTATTCATGTATGGTAGTTAAACAGTATATCACAGTCTTTAACAAAGACTACCACTCGAGCATAACTTACAAAGTTCACGGATTATAATGCATTTCTCGTATATGATACGGGGAATTTGGCTGAAATGGAGTCTGAGTTTTACCCTCAATATATCTACAATACATGTATGTGCTAGCACAGAGACCAAATGTTATGAATATGTTCAATACATTCCATAGGGGTCAATCCTTAAAGACACTGTATAACACTGTGGAAGATCCATTTAAAAAATGGTTGAACCTTTTCTATCTGACATATCTGACAGTGTTTCAATAGACAAATAAACACCCTAGAACACAAAAGTGTGGACAGTTATGCCGTTACTAGTATAATATGTGCAGATACAAATTGGCACATTAATTATTCTCAGCCGATAGGAAAGTCCACAACACAGCAGTCTATGGGGGAAAGCTGGAATGGTCTCTCAATGATTTTCACTTTATTAAAGCACTTGATGATCGTTTTAAACTGCAATTTTTCCAGGGCTTCATTTTTAGACCGTATCAAAGACACTGGTAGCATGGAGAATCATGTAGCTCAGATTTTTTAAACTGGGAAGATTGTTATACAATGCCCTTAAAGGTCGGATGTACATTGAGACACAGCTGCCTTGCACAGGGCCTGTGCAGCTAGTGACAGTGAGCGCAAGATTTGAATGGGTGAAGTTTAGGGAATGCGGAGAGTTGTTATATGGGAAAAGGTTTCCTCTGAAGATGAAAGGAATTGCATGAGATCGGCGATGTTGTATTGGAGTGAGTCATGGTGTTTGAGCGAAAACAAGGTGGGGATTCTGAGAAGGACTGATACCCCTTTTATACTGGGAGTTACCCCGCCTCAGGTCCGGACCTGAAGCGGGGTAACTCCCAGTATAAAAGGTCGAAAAATATTTAGCCCGAGCTAAAGTTAGTGCTGGCTAGGAGGTGGATCAGGTCCGCATCAGGTCCGAGCTAAAGTCAGTATAAAATGTTTCTCGCTTTTAGTGCGGACTAAATTCAGTAACCCATGACCGGAAATAGTGTATATGGGCAATTCCAGCGTTACGGACATTACATTCAGAGATTTTTTTGCAACTTTGGGGGCTTATTTCTAGAAATCCTCATCATCATTCTGAAGTTTTTTGTGGGAATCTTACACGATTCACCCCAAAGTGTTAACAGTTTGAATTTGAATTAGTTTCTAGTTTATCGTTAGGTAGTTATCACTCATTATGTTTGCCGTTACGGACATTACATTTTTTGGACAAGACTTTTCACCTACCAATGCATTTGTCAAAAATTTTGTGAGCTTGAGCTTGAAGTGAAGCCAATTTTCTTCTGAAATGGGTGCTGAGGACCTGTTTAAGTCGTAGGATGACAATTAGGTACAACAGATTCAGTATATCCCATACAGGACCATAAATGTTGCGTTACGGACATTACATTTTTAACGTTACGGACATTACACTTCGGACCACTTTTTTAGGTCCTTATATTTATGCTTAAAACCATTTGATAACTAATATAAAGCTAATATTGGTCATTTTTGGTCGTTTCTGAACTAAAAACTACTATAAATTAATTCTGAAGTGCTGTTGAATTTGAAATAATGAGACTCAAAGATTGTGCGTTTTTCAAAAAGATCAGAAAATTTTGCAAGAAAATGCATTTTTTGAAGAAAAGCATGTCTAAATATACTTCAAATGTATTCAAATACCACTCAAATTAAAGAGTTCGATGAGTTCTAATGTGTGATACTAAATCTATTACTATAGCCCATATATTTTTTGAATTATTACAGATTTCATGATTTTGAGCCCGGATAACATTTTTCGCGGAATTGCCCATATACCGCTTGCGGGTTACCCATGCGTATACGGCAGCTGTCGACTGCCACACTGCACTGGGCTGCACTGACGTGCTTTGTGTGTTATACCATGGACCATGGTTATATCATAAGTCCATGGTTATACCGACCAAGGAGAAGTCGCATTTTGTGACGTCCTCAGGCTCAGTATACATCAACATTATTGTTGAGACATATATCTGTACAGCTAGCAGCAATTGCAGACAATGTCCAATGTGAGCTGTTGCTGTTAGCACCGCAAATATCAACATAATTTCCTCAGACTTCATGATCAAACTATGTCCAATTAAACGCAGATCGAGACGACTATTTAGTATGAGGTAAACGACAAAACGGGACAAAACAAGTAGATCTACTGGTACATACGGTATATTGAAGTTCGCGTGTGGAACTGAACATGTACATAGATAAGCACAATTTTTCGCGCTCGCGGGAAGCACAACTAGTCCGGTCTCGCACTCATCATGGGTGGTCGAGAAAGGCAGTTTAAAACGACTTACCCCGGGCTAAAGTTACCCTGCTTCAGAAGCGGGCTAAAAGTCGCGTGCAGTATAAAAAGGGTATGAGAGAGCAATGGTGAGAGCGATGAGTGGTGTGAAGCTGATGGACAGGAAGAAGACTGAGATTTGTTGGGTTTGTTGTGTTTGGAAGAAGCGGTGGATCAGATGGCAAAGGCGAATGGAGTATGTTGTATGTGTTGAGGAGGGATGTTGATCATGTGTTTGGAGAAGGCCGTATGAGTTTCAGGTAGATGGTCAAATGGGAAGGGGCAACCAAATAAGATATGGAAGAAGCAAGTGGTGGAGGAGAGTAGGAGGGTCGGATTGAGGGAGGAGGATGCACTGAATAGGGTGAAGTGGAGGAAGGGGGTAAGAGCAATTTCTGTGAGTGTGAGCTAAATTCGGGCACCTCTCCAGTCTGGGACTTAACCAGATTTAAAACCTGGATTATATATTACTAAACCCTCTCTGTACCTTTACAATAAAACTCCATAGATTTTACCTGCTATATTCTAGCCTTTTGACAAGGCATTGTGGGTGTGGGTTGTCCCTCACGTCCATTAAGCCTCTGAGCAGTAGTTGTATCCCGTGCGCCTGAAAAGAGACTAATTATAATGCCTACACTCCTGGCGCATCGAAAGATTGGCTGTTCACCCACAATGCCTTTTCTATTTTGCACTCACAAACCAAACTAATTATATATTCAGGACAGCCTCATATGGACCGACCATGAATATTCATTACATAATCGGTTTGTTGCCCAATCCACGTTATGGACCGGTTTCAAATCGTACAGTTCGTGAATATACCGTAGGGGCCTACTGTTTGAAAAGCAAGCTATTTCTCGTAACACAAGAAGGAATTTGAAGAAACTAGCTATTTTAGTCATTGCAAAATACCTCGTAATTGCATAATGTAACAAATCTAAAGTCGGAAAATAGATAGTCAATGTTGATAACACAGTTTCAGAAATCTATTCACCTACTGTAAACATGAACGCATCCATCACACGCGTCCAGTGCATAGCGCATACTGCGTGCATTGTGCGAAGATATCTCTACGTGTGTACTTGCGAATGAATCGTGAAAGTCTGATTCTGATTGGCTGCCACCGTTTGGTGGCAGATTTCGGCTGCAAAACAAAGGTTAAAATAAGAAATTCGATGCAGAATAGCAAAGGCCGAGGGGCTTCGCCCCGCACCTGCTTTGTCACTGAGGTTAGAGCAGTTAGTCTCGTTCCAGGCGCTAGTGGGGTATTGCGCTGACGGGGGAAATCATTAAGCCCAGAGGCCTTGATCAAAGGCTAGTTATATTCCGAGTGTGGCACCAGGGAGAAAAAATACATGTTGGCGTGGGCTGTGGGGTGATTATGCCCCCGAAATGGCAAAAGAGCCCCCGAAATGTGTAAAAGAGCCCCCGAAAATTGCCATAGGGATCAATACAAGAGAATTTCTGGAAAGTACTTAAACAGGAAAAGTAGCCCCCGAAAAGAACATTTTATTTTTTTCTCTGTGTGGTACTGAAAGTGTAGGGACAGTGATTTTCCATTTTTCCTGTAAATCGAAACGGAAAATCCACTTTGGTTGTTTACTTTTCATGTGAAAATTCATGGAATTCACCTTTGCAAAACGGAATTCATATTTTTGCTGTGTACATTTTCTATGACAAAATGGAATTTCCATTTTTAGATCAAGTTGAAACGGAATTACAGGTTTTCGGAAACGGAAAAGACCATTTTTTGAAACGGAAAATCACTGTCTCTATTAAAGTGTTAATAAACCTCGGGATTACTTTCATTTGATTCATCTAGGTCTCAGTCACGGACACAGTCACGGAGGTGGTGGTGGCCACGACACAGCCACGGGCACAGCCACGGGAAGAGCCACGGGAAGAGCAAAACCGAAACCAAGCAGGAGGAGGAGGAAACGGAAGCGTTACGGGTCAACGGGACGGCCAACAAATGTAAAGAACCGGAGGCCGACGGTGATGCGGGGGATGTGGAGGCTCAGAACGGAGATCATAAACACAAAAAGAAGGACTCCAGTAGTAAGTTGGCATGAAGTGCATTCAGTTTGAAGAGCATATCCATTCTATACTAAAAATGAGTTATCAATAACAGTAAATTCATATGTAATAGGGATTTTTAGTAATTGGTGATCCGCGTAACCGCAGATCACCATAGATTTCATCAGAATCTTCTTCTCCTTCTTCTTCTTTATTCTTGTTTCTTTCTGGTCACTTTTTGTTCAGACGATATCTCAAGAACGATGACAGCAATGTCCCATGTCAATGCCTCGGCATGTTAATCTTGTCAATGTCATAGACTATCTATGACGTCACTTATGACGTCATTTGTAAAAAAGCTAGAGTTAACCTATATTTGCAATATCTCGAGCCGGCGGTTGAATAAAACAACCAAACTTGGCAAGGGTCAAGTTCAGGTCATGGGTAATCTTTCGGTCCAAACCACGTGCGCGCGCGCGTCTCCACATGCGTGTACGGGCGCATCAAAATATAAAAATGCTCCAAATGACTTCTTATTAACCCGTTGCTTACGGGAACCGGATGGCCCCTGTACAAAGTCAATGGGGATTTGCGGAATCTCGTAGTCAACGGGTTAACAGTACTATATGTTCCAAGTCATTTGGAGCATTTTAGTGCACGCGCGTTTTTTTTCATGCGCACCCCTTTCCCGACTGAATAATGTATTTTTTTTCGATGGATTTAGATGTCTGACTGAATTCTACATCGTTTAGAACCCTTTCCCGACCATCAGGACCCAAAATATTGCTTATATACCCCAAAAACATAAATGCGCGCGCATTGCGCGCGTAGTGAAAGATTAGCATTTTTAAATCGCTCATAACTCTCTAGAATTAACGGTGACCCCTACTTTTTATTGCTTATTCTGATAGCCTATGATGCGTAGATAAGGTTTCAGATATCATAAATGATTTGATTATAGGCTTGTAGTACAGCTTGATTGGTTTTCCCAAAATATTTTTGTGTGTGTGAAATGTCCTGATTTTTTACGCACATTTCAAAAGTAAGGAGTAAGGGTAGTTTTTTCATAATTCTCCTGTTTATTTATTTGTAAGGAAAATACAGTTATAATAAGATTACATGTAAATAGCTAATTAAATTCTGCCAAAAAATGAGGGGAAATTCAGCCCGCTAGCTTCTTCCTATAGATCAGATTTTGTAGTGGACCAAAATATGTATCACTCTGAAAAGGGACTTTTTTGTGGTGGTGTTTGTCAAAGAGCAATTTCTATGGGTTTCCACATGTAAAGCCTGCAGTAAACTGAAGCAAATAGAGTTTCAGTTGAAAGACTTTACTTAAGTTTACTATGACATATTGAATTTGAACAAAAACAAGGGATATATTCTAATTTTGTGGATACTGCAAACATTTCAAAGTAGGTGAAGAAAATTTTTGTCACCCGAAAAGAGCTATTTTGGGGCAAAAAATGTGCAAAACTTTGATATATTTTTTTAATCGGTGAAATATACAGAGTTCTACGTTGCAAAAACTGAAAATAAAGACACTTTTACACTAGAGAAGACCTATATTCATTAACGAAAAGTAATATGTTTACACAAATCTTGATCTTGTCGTACACTTGTGTCAAAGGTCATAGCTCATTAAATATGTAAGAATAGCTAATTACAAGTTCCGTTCAATGACTTTAGTAATGTTTGACAGATTCAAGAACAGTATGTATGCCAAAGGGCAAAGTTCACACTCCATTAAATATGCATATGTATGCTATATGTACCCGGCGAGGGGATGCTACGCTTTGCGTTGTCCTTGTTTTTACTTATACCATATAATATACATTTTTCCTATACCCCCTCTTCACTACAGTGTCTGCTTCGCAGCTGAACATGCGCGGTGTTTTCCTCCACGTTCTGGGAGATGCTCTTGGTTCCGTCGTCGTCATAATCAGCGCCCTCACCATTATGTTCGCGGAAGGCGAGTGGCTCTTTGCCGTCGATCCCGTCCTGAGTATCATCATCGTCGTGATCATCAGTTCAACCACGTGGCCTCTTTGTGAGTATCACAAAAAGTTGCAGGCACTCAACTGGTCCTACTTTTCCTACATTTTCATACTTTTTGTCAAAAAAAAAAATTAAATGAAAATAAAAGAACAAACCCTTTGCGATAGTGTAATATTTGTTTGGAGTTGAGTAGTCTTTACAGTTTGTAGCTGAGAATGCTCATACTGTAACTACCATCACCTGTTCATGAGGGAAATTTGTTTCCGCGGATTTCTGCTTAATCACCAATCTTCTTTTTGTCTATTTTCTTCGGGGGTTACTACTCCAATCACTGCTTATAAATATCCTACTTTCCTCCTACTTTGGTGGATTGAATCCTACTTTTCTCCTACTTTTTCAACCAAGGAGAGTTGAAGGCCTGAAGTTGTATTTGAGGTCAACCTCGGTCTTGGTCTCAGTCCGAGCTATCTGTATAAACCCTTTGAGAATGTTGTGTTTTGAGGCAGCCTCGGTCTTATAACCTGTGGTCTCAGAAATCAGCATTTATTGGTATCAGATTGAATCATTGGTTCTCCGGAAGAAGGGCCTTAACCCTAATTAGCCTGGGCTTAATCTCCAAGACTGTATAGTTAGATTTATGAAAAATAATTATCTTCTATTTTTTAAGTAATTAATTATGCAAATTTATGCATAAAAAATCATATTTTTGCCTATGACTCACTTTCAACAGCTCGCAGAATGCTAATTTTTGGTGATAATGTTCAACAATTATCTATCAAAAAAATTGCTGAATCAGAATTAATTTATTGGTATCAGATTGAATCGTAGGTTCTCCGGCAGAAGGGCCTTAACACTAATTGTCTCTAACTTGAAAACCATTTCCTCTTTTCACATGAACTCAAAGTAGTGTAATATTATTAGATCCTTCTGTCCGTCTGTTAATATCAAATACGGCAATACTCCAGGGAGTGGAGGTGGCACACAATAATGTGCAGGCTTGACGTGGGTCCATTGATCAGGGATAATGTGTAAATTCGTGTGAGACAGCGTTTACAGATCTACTAGATGATAAACACTCACCTTTACCTATATCGCAAGGTAAATATTTGTTATACAAAAAGGTTATGCTCACCTTGGTTCAAAATTAAAGGTTAGTGACATGATTGGGAACACTTGAAAATGCCTCAAGAAGCAAATGAGTTGAAATATATACCAACTATACACGAGCATGAGTGGATCTCCCACCTGGGAGGATTTGTCTGTAATTTGTTTACGTAAGGAGAATCAAGCATAAACATGGGAGTATCTTAATTTTACCTGGGGACGATAAAAATAAGCCCCATAGAGAGCCACACAGCAGGTTTCCGTGCTACGAGTGATATTGACATTGTTTATTTTAGAATGGGTCAACGTTTGACTACAAGATTTTCACAGGAGAATCCTTGCATAGTTTACTTGATTCTAGAGTAGTTTCAGCCCAAGTTGAGGACTACCCCCAATCATGTCCTTTACCTTTAAGATTAGTCTTTGTAAACAACACTGCCATTCTTTAAAGGGAAATGAAACCCAGACATCTTCCTGAATTCAGAGAGTATGGAACAATAAAACAGGGAAAATTAGTGAAAGTTTGAACAAATTTGGTTGAGCGGTTCAAGAGTTATGATTGTTCAAAGTTAATTTAACTCTTTGCCCTGTGCATTTTGAATACAGTGTACCCTAGGCTGCTGGATTATTTTCAGATCCCCTATAAACGATGCATTGTTTAAGGGTTTTCATGAGTGACCCTGTCCAATAATGTATTGTTAGTATTGGTGGGAAGTTGTGATTTGATGAAGGAACAGGAAATGCATTGTTCTCGCACAATTGCATAGGCACTATTCCTTGTTCATGCAGACCGTCGACCAGAGTCGATGGCAGCGAGTTACCGGTGGTGACAGTGGTCGACCACAGTGAGTAAAGGGTTAATCCTTGCTATGAGAGATCCTGAAATTGGCAACTTTAAAGACACGGGCTAACATTGTGGAGCTTCAAATTAAAAAAGTGACAAACATTGCTATCTGAGCTACATAGTAGTGTCTGAATGGACAAATAAACACCCTAGTATACAAAAGTTTGGAAATTTATGCTGTCACTGGCAAGATATGAATGAATAAACAATTAGTACTCAGGCCAAGTACAAAATAGCCTAGATCTACATACACTAAGTCTATGGGAGGAAATGGGCAGGTGAATCTGATCAACTTATGATTTTCACTTTTTTAAAGCACTAAATAATAATTTTGAAATACAATTTCTTCAGGGCTTCATTTTTTGACCTTATCAAAGACACTTCGAGCACGGAGGATTATTAAGCTCACATTTTTTTAAAACTGTGGTCATTGTTAGCGTGTGGCTTTAAGTGAAAGTGTGGAGAACTTCCCATTGAATTTGTACAGAAATTTTCACATATTTGCCGTTTTCTGAAGTGTCAGTTGAGAAAGTAACTAAATTCTTTCAAATAAACATGCAGAATTATTTTTGCTAGTATATGCTGGCACAACAAGAAAGAGCAAATCAGATAGTTGCCAAAACATGTGAAAAATTGTGTGCAAAACTAATGGCGAGTTCTCCGCACATTGATGTAAAAAGCTGGTTGACGTGCCAATTTAAGAAACCTCAATAACAAGGATTGGATAAACTTTGAACAATCATAACTCTTGAACTGTCAACCAAATTTGTTTTAAACTGTCACTGATTTTCTTCTTGAATTGTTTTTGTATTCTGTAAATGCAGGGAGATGTCTGGGTTTCATTCCACTTTAATACAGGGAAACCCCTTTATAATGAGCTCGGATATTGCAAGATACTGCTTTTAACGAGGAGAATGTCTCGGTCCCGTTTTCATTTACGTATTGTTCAATGGAAAGGAGTGCCATTTATGACGAGCTCGGTTATTGCGAGGTATTGCTTATAACGAGGTTTTTTTCTCAACCCACTGACAAAGAAAAACATAAGAAATTCACCCGGTTAAAAGGAGGAAATGGAAGTCGCATCGTGCGCTGATCAAATTAACAAATTTTGACAACGCAAAAATTGCCAAATCGTTTCAGAGCGCATCGCAGTTCATCTTGACAGCCTGCCACGCAGCCATGCACAATACATGAAGTCCCCGACTCATCTGCAAGTGTGTGTGTGTGTAATTCACATTACTGCACACATTATATAAACTTGTCACACACACGAAGCCTGGCTGCCGTGTAACTCAACGCAAGTTACCAGCGGCGTGGAGTTTGCTGCTTTATTTCAAGATCTAGTTTTCTTTATTACTTTGGATGAGTATATAAATGAAACAATAATCAGCCTACTGTTCATAGTTTTGGTGCAGAACAAGTGGGAGAAGCAAAACGGATGGGTTTAATGCCTAGTCCCATACATGTTACATTTTGTGTGATACATTATATGCACGTTTTCAACTAGGTACCGGTTATAACGAGGTTAAAGTGACGGTCCCGCTGACCTCGTTATAACGAGGTACATGTATTCTTGTACTTTGTTGAAATCCTGTAAAGGGTTGAATAACGTAGCCCGCTAGCCAATGGTAGCAAAATACGGGCGGACTAGCCAATATCTATATTTACTAGTCGTGGCTAGCTAAAATATTACTAGTGCGCAACCGAGTGTTGCACTGATGTTATGTATTAATGAATGAACCAAAATCTGATGTTTATTCGAACAAATACGGAACGAAACAACAAACTCCTGGCGCGAAATCTGTACCTCGGTGCGGCCCCGTTAACAAGCCACTATCAATATCAGATTCACCATGGATCCTACTAGAGAGGATCCATGGATTCACTAATCATCGCCACCGGGTTTATGTTCCGAAGTCAAACTAGTTGGGAATTTACTACGTGGCCGTGTATGAGCTAACACGATTTTCGCCGCAGAGGGCGTTGTCCGAAAACTCACTCAAGCTAGCTAGTTCCGATCTATTGCTGGATATTTTCCGAGTGGTGTTTCTACAGTGTGGGATAGGCGCATAGGCCGATGTACGTATGGGAGGAAATTCATTTTAAAACAGATTGTGCTCAGTGTTTTCATGAGTCAGGCAATCCAATGATAGTGGTAAGTTACGTTTTAAAAATCATTTTTTACTTCATATATGACGTTAGTCCCCTGATAGTCCCACGCATGCATTATCTATGTTTTGACGGAGTATGTCATGTCTATTGTCACACTGGCGGTAAATGGGTAGTCTCTTGCAGTCGGATGTCGTGACTACGTAGTCGCGACTCCGACATTCAGTGACTTGGTTGGGCAACTGCAACAGACACACAAAACAACACAAACTATCAATATTGTTGAAAACAATGTTACTACTTTGAAAAAATATCATATAATCAAATTTCCCTTTATTTTATTAATTCTAAAAACTGAATGAAAGAGGGTGGACCTCGAATGGAAACACACAAACAAGACACACAGAAATGAGTTGAAATAAATGCATGTATCAATGATAAATCTTCTTTATCTTCTCCTCTTCCTCCTTTTCTTCTTCTTCTTCTCCTCCTCCTCCTCCTGCTCCTCCTTTTCTTCCCCTTCCCCTTCCTCTTCTTCCTCTTTTTTTCTTCTCCTTTTCTGTCCTTTTTTTCTTTTCTTCTTTTCTTCCCCTTCCCCTCCCTCCTCTTCTTCCTCTTCTTCTTCTTCTTCTTCTTCTTCTTCTTCCTCCTCTTCTTCCCCTTCTCCTTCTCTTTCTCATCCCCTCCTCCTCTTCCTCCTCTTCCTCCTCTTCTTCTCCTCCTCTTGCTCCTCCTTTTTTCTTCCCCTTCCCCTTGCTCTTGCTCTTCTTTTTCTTTTTCTTCTTCTTCTCCTCCTCCTTTTTTCTTCCCCTTCCCCTTCCTTCTCTTTTTCTTTTCCTTCTCTTCCTACTTTCCTTTCCTTTTTCTTTTCTTCCCTTTCTCCTTCCTCTTCTTCCCCTTCCCCTCCTCCTCTTCTTCCTCTTTCTTTTTTTTCTTCTTCTCACTCGATCCTCCTTTCTATTCTTTCCCTTCCCTCCTCCTCTTTCTACTGTCGCACTACCTTCTTCCTCTTTTTTCCTTCACTTCTCTTCCTCCTCCTCTTTTTTCGCTTTTCGTCTCTTCCCTTCTCTTCTTGCTTCTTCTCCCCTTCTTCTTTTCTTCTCTTCCCCTTTCACTCTTCTCTTCGCCCTTCCCTTCTCCTCTCTTCTCCTTCCCTTCCTTATTCTCTTACTTCTCTCTCCTGTACCTCCTTTCCTTTCTTTTCCGCGAACCATAAAATACTTATCTTTTCTTTTATTTTTTTCTTCGCAGTGAGTCTTTTTCTTTCTTCTTATTTTCTTTCTCTTCTCTTCCTTTCTTCTCTTTCCTTTCCTTCTCTTCCTTCTCCTTCTCCCCCTTCTTCTCCTTCCATTAACTTGATCCTGTAAAAACACGCTGTAAATTGCTTCAGAGCTCATCATTTTGATGAAGATACCAGCACGAACCCGTGACCCTGAACTCGTTCTGAGTTCGAGGCCTGAGCCTTGTCACATCATGGACCTGGGTGGAGAAGGGGGGAGGGGGGTAGCCTGGTTTGCCAATGGCTATTGCCAGTTGATTACATGTACATAATTTACATTATTCTCTTCGATATTAAACATGTGTATTCAAAACAGGCGGACTAGTCATTTTTTTGGGCGGGCTAGCCAGAATTCTGGCGGACTACCTAAAATTTCAGCTGACTAGTCCGTCTGGCTAGTTAAAAAAAAAGTTAAGCGCGACCCCTGCCTGTATATTTGTGTTATTATACAACGCAATAGATTTAGAATCAGTACAAAGTAAAGTACAGTACAGTGCACTCTCATTATAAAGAAACTGATATAACAAAATTCCATTATATAAAGAAGTAAAATCTCTGGTACCATATCTTGAATTTCCCTTGCATTTTGTTGTTTTTTCAACCCTGATACAAAGAAATTTTGTTGTACATGTAGTAGTGATGGTAACTTGACTCCATAATGTATGGCTGAACTTGTGATTGTGAACACACAAATGCATCCATATACACTCATGCTCATAATTATGGAATACTTAAAAAACATTTTAGAAGTTGCCATTTTTCCGTGAACGGTACGTCTGCGATTAATATTTGTTCACCCCAGGTGAAACAATTATAATCTCAGTATTTTAGGAATTTTGAGCATTTTGTAGCGTCTGACTCGACACTAAAACCTGTGTTTATGAATGGCGGTGTTGTTGTTATTGTTGAGTCACGTGGTGGTTACGCGCGTTATTAGACTTGTAACAGACACTATTCTGATGTTAATTTAGTGATAAACGACATTATATCGAAATTTATCAGTTTTCTGTGTTTTTTTAATTACTTTAATTTAGTACTTTTTCATGATTTTTTGTGGATTTAAAAAAAAAATTGATATATAATTGTTATTGCGCTCAAACGTACTTTACTTTTTACTAAAGTTATCTCATGAAATCCAAAAATTGCTTCACATACTGCGTTTTTGTGAAGTAAACACTTGTCTCGAAAATTTTGGACGATATAGGAGAAAGAACTTAAGTATCAACAAAATATTCCATAATTATGAGCAGGAGTGTATATAAATAAAGTAGGTACATGTAGTTAGAGGTTCATTGTGAGTACACCTCCACCACATGTGTTTTTAATCCTATGTTGCTTGTGAGTATAGATGTTTAGATTAACTGCTTTATTACCTCGTTATTGATAAATAATTCTGTATGTTTTAGATTTCAACTAACCGTTTTATTTCATTTTGCCGCAAAGCATGGTGACTGTATACAATGTATTGTAACTATTATTCAAAGGGATGTTGGTATGATGATAGAGTTTAAAGAGCAATTCTAGGCTGAAAGCAAATTGCTTGCAATAGAAGCTGCAGAAAAATAAACAAACCGCACAATTTGTGAAGGTTTGAGAAAAATCAGACGGATATTAATAAAGTTATGATCATTTAAAAACTCTTGCGATCATTACAAATTGGCAACACTGTTCTATTTGAGCAACTGTTCATTTGGTTTATACACAAAATGTCCGAAAATTTAAATTTTTGCTCAATAAACAATTTCTTCATCTGTGTACTCCACATATTTTCATACTAACACAGTTTTTCAAGTTTGAAGTATGTATGTTGAATGTTCATGCACACATATTCAAGAAAAATGAAAATTATGTTGATATTTTGTGAATTAAAGAGAATACACAGTACTGGTCGAGTACTTGCAGAACAACATCATTTTAATAACAGCTACTTTCAAACCTTCTGTCAACAGATGGTATTCTGAAAATGTCACTATAGTACAGGAGAAAGTAGTTGAAAACAACAGAGCATTTCGGTTTATCTGCTACACAAATTCCCACTGCTGACAAAGTTCCAACACAGAAATCAACATGTGGGACTATGTTAATTGTTGACATACACACTTTAGCAATGGAATGGGAATTTCATATGGAAAACTTCAGCTGTTCACACTGACAATCCTTCATCTTTTTATTGCATATGGAGTGAATTAGTCCCACATTGTAATGCAAATGTGATATACTCTCACCTAGAAACCAATGAAATGTGGAATTTTGATGAAAGATTTTCCATCATCAATCAGTACTGTGTATTCTCTTTAAAGATTGTGTCATTGATTTACACGTCAAAAAACATCTAAATGAATGAAATCAGCTGAAATCATATCCAATGTGAAGATTAATATAAATAAACACCTCTCATAGAGACTTGGGGTAAAATATTGAGTTTTGGTGAAAATCTGGCCGGTTAAACTTCATACTTTTTCCAATTACTCAGAAGCATTTTCAAAAAATCCGTGACGTCAAACGTGCACGTGCCGTTCCAAAATTGTCCGATCAGCCGTTAGCTAAATGTCGTGCGGAGGTTAGCTG
>JZLH01S0606051.1:49135-63292 GCA_001188425.1 Eucidaris tribuloides | reverse complement strand
GTATTTAGATACCATGAATGTGTAGCAGTACGGTATTCACTCTAGTTGAATGAAATATATCTGATAATCCATAAAAGAAACACATTCTTATTATTATACATATGGAAGGCATTTCACACTCATGGACTTCTTTGCGCACTACACTTCGCACTGCATCACACACTTAATCACATATTTTGTTGTGCACTTAGCGTTATGCTAATGCATTTCATTGTGCACTACATTGTACTTTATGGTTGTAAACTAGTTAAGAGCCAAATTAAAAAAACCCTGCAAGATACAAAATCACAGTCATGAGATTGCGAATACATGGACCATATTTGGATTACACTACAGACAATCATCCTTTCCAGCAATGTTCTTGAAAACTTCAAATATTCTAAAAATTTATTGAAATGAGAATGCACCTTTCTTTGCAGATAAAATGGCTGTAAACATTTAATGAAAAATTAAAAATAGATACTGCAAACAGGGAGGTGCAAATATTCTGGCTTCACTATGTTCTCTTTTGCTTTATCCTACATTGCTTTTGGCTGTTCAGAATGGTGAGACCCCACTCCACTTTGCCAGCAAGTTTGGTTTTGTAGAATGTGTCAAGGTGCTTCTGGATCACCCAATGTGCAACAAGAGAATGGCCAACAAGTATGGACAGACAGCCAGTGAGGTAACATGTTCATTGATTTCACTCACATTATTGGATAAAAGTTTAAAGTGGAATGAAACCCGGATGTGTTTCTGCATTCAGAAAATACAGAGTGATAAAGGAAAGAAAATGGTGAAAGTTTGAGCAAATTTCGTTGAACCATTCAAGAGTTACGAATGTCCATAGCTTATTTCATTTTTAGCTCACCTGAGCCAAAGGCTCAAGTGAGTAATTTTTTTTGTCCATTGTGTGTTGTGTGTAAAATGTTCATATTTTCATCTTCTTCTTTACAACACATTGTTGGATTTAGACCAAACATAGCAGAGATGATCCTTAGGGGAAGGGAATTCAATGCTCCTCCCATGGGACACCTGCATCCCCCCCCCCCACCTGGCCGGGGGGGGGGGGGGGGGGGGGCAGAGGCAGGGCTCCTGAGTGCCAAAACATAATATTCAAATATCTTCTCTAGATCCAGCAATAGTTGGGCCAAATTACAGTTTGTGTAGATACCCCTATATGTGACAAATAATTGTTCCTCATATCAATGCTTTGGGTGGCCCTGTTTGCACCCTGAGGTGGTGATTGGTTGGGGGGAGGGCCCTATGGGGATAAGTTGCTTTTACACCTTCTTCCTTAACCCGTTGGAGACAAAGTACGAGTTAACTCGTGTTGGAGTCTATGGAAAATGTGTGTTATAGTGAAATCAAATCGTCTCCAACGGGTTAAATTGCATGATAAAGAATTATCCTCAGAGGGAAGGGAATTCATGGTTCCTCAAATTATTATTAAACCCATGTATATTTTAAAAAAATAGCCTGGTTATATTGTGTGTTGATGCCCTCACATGGGAATAATAAAAGTTGTTATTGACAGTGCGCAATGTGGGCGCATTGGGCCCAAGAGGGGCATGACACATGAGAAGGAGGAAGCAAGGAGGGAAAGTTACATTATCTTCTATATAAAAATAAATGTTGAGATTAAACGTCAAACATCAGAATCATCAGTATGGCAAGGGTATGCAGAGTTATTCAAATTTGCGTGGCCGTTAGTGCCTAGATATCGGTCCAATCTATGTATAATCTCTTGAGGTACCACAGAGAGGTTGCATGACCTCGGGTGAGGGTTGTGCACCCTGGGCCTCTTGTTATAATGTAGGTTTCTTAAATTGGCAAATATACCACTTTTTGAGATGACAATGTAGAGAACTCCCCAGCAGTTTTGTACACAGATATAGCAATATTTCAAAAAGTAATTACTAGTTTTTATTTTCATTCCTCCATTTGCTAGATTATATGTACCCGCTGCAAGAATGACAACAAAGAAGATAAGAAAGTCACCATAGAAGATAAGAAAGTCGCCATAGCTGAACTGCTGGATGGTAAGTGCTCTGGTTCTTGGACCACTCCCCTGAGTACAACTCCCAGAGGACAACTCCCAAAGGACAACTCCCCCAGAGGACAACATCCTAGGAGGAGTTTAACAATGTTTCCAGTTTAAAAATTAATTTTCTTTGTTGCTTTCATTATATATAAAATTGTTTCCCAGTCAGTTTTCTTTCAATTTAATGCAGTTTAAAAATTCTGAGTTGAGAGCAATTATTACCAGGGCATGTGTCAAATTTGCCCTGCAAATTGTGTTATATACCACGGTTGTGGTCTCATAATGAACGATGCAAAAGAGAGTATATTCAATCAGAAATATTTGTACTACTATTTCATGTATGTATTAGCTTTCCATAACTTTAAACAAATATTTGTTTTGATTGCTTCATATCTTGAATTGCAATTTATCAGTAGTGTAGAAATGGAGGTTTTGTGGTCATGGAATTTTAAATGTATTTTCAATGACTTGAACAGTCATTAAAAGAAGATGGTCAAAATTAAGTCATTGGAAATTATTTTTCTTCATTTCATTTCTGTGTGTGTGTGAGTTTGTAATCACCTCCAACCGTGTACGTTTTGGATTAATTTTACCGTACAACCGCGGATGTACCTTCAAGGGGGAACGGTCCATGTTTTTAGATCTTGTTGTAATTGAGGTGCTTATGCGGCATTAAAACCAGTAAGCAAGGTCTGGGGGTATATAGAGAACATCTGCATTTGGAGGTTGTGTACTGTAATGTATACGCCGCAATTGTCAGAAGTTTCGTCCTCATTTAATAGGTAAAAATTGCCGTGTGTGTCCTCGGTATTACCGTTACAAACACACACTCACACACTCACACACTCACACACAGATACACTCACATTAAAAATTGTACATCCTCAGTCAAAGGTGATTACATGTATGTGTATGTGTGTGTGTGTGTGTGTGTGTGTGTGTGTGTGTGTGTGTGTGTGTGTGTGTGTGTGTGTGTGTGTGTGTGTGTTTGTGTGTGAGTGTGTGTTTTGAAATATTTTGATAAGTTCACACTTTTTTTATTCAATATTGTGTAGGAAATACATGTAGTCATGGATTTTTTAAATGTTACAGTGGAAAAGTCCTTTAAAAAGTCATTTAATTTATTTTCCTATAAGTTACAGGAACCCTAACTCATGGTGTTTTCATAAATGTTGTATAATCTGCGCCTCTCATTTTGTCTTTTGTTAACAGACCATTTCTACGTGCCCGTCTGGAGGGCTGAAGATAATTCATTGCCACCCGTGATCGGTGAACCCTGGTCCCCCGACGTACCGAACAGCCAATCAAATCTCCTGTTTCAGCAAGTCAAGGGCAGTCCAGTCGAGACCAACTTGTCCTTGAAGGCCTTAGCGGGACCCATGTCACCTTCTGAGGTTAGGTTTTAACCTGGGTCCTGTTTCATAAAAGTTGACATCTTATCAACTTCCCATTCTACTGCAATTTTTGTAAAGATCCAAGGCTCTGATTGGCTATGAAGCACTGCTGTCATGATAGTTGCCAGTAGAATCGCAAGTTGACATGATGTCAACTTTTATGAAACAGGGCCCTGATAGCTATGGGTACAGAATGCGTCATGTATTAAATGTATGGGAATTAGGGAATCCCAGACACAATGGGTTAATATTCCAAAATGCTGTAGTTGCCCTGCATCACAAATCTCCCAAAATGACCCTTGTGACTTTTGAAAAGTGACATTTTGGCCTTTAATATGTGCTTACTCATGCATGACTTGATGGATGAATCACATTGTCACAAAGAAAATAGTCAATGAGTGCAGGAACACTCTTGCCCATTATTTTGCTTAAAACCATTTCTTTAAAAACTTGTTTTTTGAAAAACAGGGGAGTTACTTTTTATGCCTCCGCAACGAAGTTGCCGGAGGCATTATGTTTTCGGGTTGTCCGTCCGGCCGTCGTAGCGGCCTTCCGTCCGTCCGTCCGTCCGTTACCGGTTCTCGTTACTGCGATAACTTAAGAACCGCTGATCAGATTTTGATATAACTAGGACCAAGTATGTACTATGGGGCAACAATGAACTGATTAGATTTTGGAGCTGAAAGGTTTAAGGTCAAAGGTCACCGGGCCTAAAATATGTCTCATTTCGGCTCGTTACCACAATAACTTGAGAACGGCCAATCGGATTTTGATGTAACTTGGGTGAAGTATGTATTATGATGCAACAATGAACTGATTAGATTTTGGTGTTCAAAAGTCAAAGGTCACAGGGCCTAAAACGCGTCTGATTTGGGCTCGTTGCCACGATAACTTAAGAATGGCTGGTCCGATTTTGATGTAACTTGGGTGAAGTATGTATTATAAGGCACCAATGAGCTGATCAGATTTCAGGGTTAAAAGGTCAAAGGTCGGAGTTCACAAGGCTCCATACTTAGTGTCTTTACCATGATAACATGAGAATGGCTTATTGGATATTGATGTAACTTGGGTGAAGTAAGTGTTATAAGGCACCAATGAAGTGATCATGTTTTGGGGTTGAAAGGTCAAAGGTCACGAGGCCCCATACTTAATGTCTTTACCACGATAACTTGAGAACGACTTGTCGGATATGTATGTAACTTGGGTGAAGTATGTATTATGGGGCATTGATGAGATTTCAGAGTTGAACGGACTAAGGTCACGATGCCCCGAACATTTCAAGTTTGGAATTGCACGGGGGTGCGGAGGCATACCCCATCGGCTGCGCACAGCCGAATTGCTCTAGTTTGTTGTTGTGTTTATATGCAATAACTTTCCATAGGTTTGAGGTAGAATCACAGATTTTTTACCAGAAGTACATCTCGTACTACCATAACCAAAAATGTACATGCCGAACTCCTGAAAGCATAATGTATTGTCATAATTATGTATCTTTTCCCCAACTGTCATATGTAGGCTGTGGATTTCCAGAAGACTTGGAAGACCCCTCCATCATCTAGTAAAAGGAAGGCAGCAGCCGTAAAGAGAGGAGACATAGAGAAGGGCTTGGAAAGAGTCGGGAGGTACAGATACTGATCACATGTTAGTAGCGTGAATGATAATGCAGTTGGAAATATTTAATTTTTTGAATTAATTAATTGATTAATTAATTTATTTATCTATTTATTTATCTGTTTGTTTTATCGATTAATTAAATTCATAGTTGATTAAAGGTTAATGGCATGATTGGGAACACTTGAAAATGCTTTACGAACCAAATGAGTTGAAACATATACCAACTATACACCAGCTGGAGTGAATCTCCTAGCTGGAAGGATTTGTCTTTAATTTGTTAATTGAACGAGAATCAAGCATGAGCATACCAGTATTTTATTTTTCTTGAGGTCTGAGAAAAATAAATCCCATAGAAAGTTACACAACAGATTTATCTGTCACAAGGGATATTGACAGAAGTTATTTTATAATTTTATAATGTTTAACCACAAGATTTTCACAGCAGAATCCTTGCATAGTTTACTTGATTCTAGAATAAATTCAGCCCAAGTTGAGGACTACCCTCAATCATGCTATTTACCTTTAATGAATTATATATAAGGCAGGGAGTCTCTTTTGCATGCCTAAATATAAACTTTGTGTAAATACACTGCTATAGACGAAAATACCATCTGAGAATTGGCTTAGCAAAGCATAGCACATAGAAATGCAGCTTTAGTGGAATTACAGTGACCGTTAGACTTTGATTTTAATTTTTGTCTTGTAGATAAAAAACTTTGTACTGTAGAAGACATTCCTAGCTGGCAGTTGGTTTGGGGTGCATATTTCATATTCTATGTAATTACTGATCTTCAGATTTCACAGACATGTCCTTCATAAAAGGCCTAAGGTCATGAGTGAGCTTTTGTTGTGTGTGTTTGTGTGTGTGTGTGGGGGGGGGGGTGCAAATGAGATTCCCTGGCCCGTATTCTGAAGTCAAGTTTAAATTTAAACCCGAGTCTAAGTGCATGTAGTTTAGATATCCGATGTCGAGTCTAACTATCCGAATTCTTAACATTGTGTTTCTTAACTCTGGTTTAAGTTAGACTCGAGTCTAAGTCGGGTTTAACTTGCATGTATGTTTTAGACTGGGTGTACACCTAGTTTAACTCACTTTCAAAATGGCAATTGTGCCTACATGGCGACATTTAAGACGTTTAAATGTAACTGTTATTGCACACAGGCTGTCTCAGAAAAATTCCACACTGCGCGTCGCATTTTGTTGGCATGCATGATACTGATACATACGTAGCTTACCGTTCGTCGGCCTAAGTACACTGTTACTGAGCAGTCGTTGTTGCCCCGTTGCGAAAGCCCGTGCGAAAGTGCAATTACCGCCACTTCTATAGACGAAATTACTCAAATTTATTCAAATCATATTGATAATGAAGATTCAAAGTACAATCTGAACCAACAAACCAGTACTTAAAATAAAATCTTTGCGGGTTAAATTGGGTACAAATCTCAACATTTTCCCATTATTGCCCACTGCACACGTCGTCCACTAGCATTCATAACACACTGACACTCGCACCCGCACCGCGAGGCTAGCGCTGTAATGCCTGGCACAAATATCATAGTAATTATATGAAAGGACGTTCAACTCACCCTGTGATCGGAAAGATATATCGAGGAGTCTTGTTTCTTCTCCTAGTCTTCCTTAATTAATAAGTCAGGTGTCTGGATTTTATAGTTTATACGGAATTTCTAAACTTTCTTGCTAGTTTTCTTGAGCGCCTGCTCAGGGTGATTTGCACACGACGGAATCCGGATATTTGTGCGCGTATTGAATGCACGCTGCATGTTTGGTGAAATATACTTGATTCAAGACAATTACCTTTTGTAAACGTTGTGAGGACTTACCTACTTTTGATTTACGAAAGCAAATTACATTCTGCTATGTTGTTATTCATTTAATATTGTTAAGACAATTCAATTATATAAAATAGTAAGAGTCAGGCAATATTTTCATAATTTTACTACAAAACAATTGAAGAAACAACTAAAATGCATCTAGCTGCTATCGATCACAATCGATAGCAAAAGTTAAACCTCGGTCTAACTAAACCCAACTTTCAGAAACAGAAATGGCATAAAACCTGACTTAGACCGGAGTTCAGGTTTAACTGTGGTTTAACTAAACTCGAGTCTAAGTTTAGACTGAAGGTATTTAAACCCGAGTTCAGAATACGGGCCCCTGTCTTTAAATTAGTGTATTAAATATTGAAACCTTATAGGAAAATTGAGGACCCTGTTGTGATATTTGGAGGCTAAGTTCCTCTGAGCCATAGTGTATTTCCTACACTTCTTAAAATGCTCCAAATAAAAGTGTCATAATGTTTGTTAAGGGAAAAATTTTGAACATACAGGGCATGGACATTTCATATTAAGAAAAAAGAACCTGTTGGAAATTACCCTTTCCTATAAGTTCAGATGACTTAGCATAACTCGACGTCACACAAGTTGAATCATCGCTTTTGTCAAATTATTTTTGACAGTCCTAATTTGTTCTGTGCTTTTTCAATGGGAAGTTTTTCTTCTAAGTCAATTGTTTAATCCAATATCTCGAACATATTTTCGAGTCCCAAAGGGAACAAACATGTAAATCATTCGCATAGGTCAAGTGGCCACTTCTGTCATTCTTGATCGTATTAGTGGGTTGACCTTTTGATCTCTGCCTGTCAGCATGACCGTAAAGGTATCATAAAGTTCCCATTCCCTCTCTGCCTTTCTCATTTATGACAGCATCCATTTTCCTATACATGTTTCTTCATCTTTAAAACTGTAACATGAAATTCGTCTAAGTCTACATGATTTGTGTGGTCTCCAATGATTCGACTTAGGCGAAGTTTACTGTAACTTGAAAATTTCTGCCTCAAATTGTATTGTTCTTGTAACTAATGGATTAAAACCGAAGTTTTTGTCAGTCAGACAAATTTGTCATTGATCTTTCACAAAGTATGTTAAGTCACGCCAGACATCAGAAAACAACGTCAAAGCTACTAAAATTGTTTGTACTCCTAACTCCCTAACTCAGAGCTATAAAAAGTTATATCATAAATTTTGAATTATCAGGGGACATATATCATTATGCACATATCCTTTGGGCAAAATTAGGGACCCATTGACCTTTCTATTTTTGACCAATTCTCAAATTAAAATTCTTTCAGAGCATGTGATTTTCAGGGGATTAATAGATGATATAGGTCTATCTCATAAACGCAATAAGAGAAAATGTCATCTTTCACCATTTACCAAAACTTTACACTGCCTTTAAAGGGATGCACTGCTCGTAATCCATGTACATTCAATTCCATCCACTTGCCCCTATTGCAAGGCCGTGCGTAACACTGCACTCTATACTACCTAGTGTAGAGTTCAGTGGTGCGTAACGACAATTGTGGAGCTGTTAACAGAATTACCGTTGAGGGTAGGGCCGTTTTCAGTTGAGTTCAGTTCGCCTTTCTTCAGGTGAATGCGTGCTGCATAGCGAATTGCATACAATTCGTGCGCGCTCGTTTTCCAAAAGTATACGGGCATTTCTGAATATTACCTGAATGGGGCCACCTCCAAAACATCACGATATGCAATTTTTTCGTCCTATTAATACTGGGGCAGTTTAGTTTTAGTCAAGAATCGTTTTGGATATGTCTGATTCTTGTTGATTTGAGCCATAATATGCCCAGGCCTTTAACTGGTCCTACTTTTCCTCCTTTTTTGTGAAGATCCTAATTTTCCTGTTTTTCCTCCTGAAAATCCTTATTTTCCTGCTTTCTTTCAAAAAAAAAAAACCCAAACAACCTTTGTGTATTAGTCGATATGTATTTGGATTTAAGTAGCATTTTCAGGTTGTTGCTGAGAGTACTGTAACTACCATCATCACCTGTTTGTGAAGGAAAATTTGTTTCCCTGGATTTCCCCCATTTCGCCAATCTTACAATTTTTTTCCATGTATTCCGCATTGTTTCCACTTTCTTCGGGGTGACTACTCCAAACACTTCTGATAAATATCCTGCTTTCCTCCTACTTTGGTGGATTGAATCTTACTTTTCTCCGAATTTTTGGAGAATTTTGCTCTAATAATCTCATACTTTCTCAGTTAAAGTGATAGGCTAACATTGTGGAGCTTCAATTTAAACAATTGTCAAACTTTGATATCTGAGCTACATAGTAGTGTTCAAATGGACAAATAAACACCCTAGAATACAAAAGTTTGGAAAGTTACACTGCCAACGGCAAGTTATACATGAATAAACAATAAAACTTGGGCAAGTTTTATTAACCTGGGTGTACACACAGTAAGTTTATGGGAGGAAATGGGCAAGTGAATCTGGTCAACTTACGATTTTCACTTTTTTAAAGCACTAAATAATCATTTTGAAATACAGTTTTTTCAGGGCTCCATTGTTAGACCTCGTCAAAGACACTGGTAGCATGGGGAATCATGCGGCTCAGATTTTTTTAACTGTGGTAAATGTTAGCCAATACCTTTAAGCAGAGTTGAAGGCCTGTATGCCTCATTTTTTTCCACCTTCACAGGGATATAGCTCATTCCCGACGCGTCCCTTGGACTGAGTACTGGTCATTTCTGGATGACTTTGTTGACCTGTCATCACCGGAAGGCCTAGCGCTGCTGGAAGAATATTTGGCAGAGAAATACAACGCACTTGGTAGGTAAAGTGTTGTTAAAATGATAACAATGCAATAGGTAATAGTAATAAACTAGTACTAATGGCAATAATAATGATCATGACAATGGTGATGACTAAAACAATTTTATCATCAACCGCAAAAATGAGAAGAAGAAGAAGAAAAAAAGAAGAATTTGCAGTAGTAGAAGTAGAAGTAGAAGTAGTAGAAGTACAGGCAAACCCCATTGTAACGAGCACGGGTATAGCGAGGACCCGCTTTTTACGAGGACATTTCTCGGGTCCCAATTTTTCTTTCATAGATCTCCGTGTATTATGCTTCTCATATAACGAGATTGGCTATAGCAAAATTTTGGCTATATCGAGGTAAATTCCCAACCTAAAAATAAAGAAAGACAAAGGAAATTGACCCTGTTATAGCGGCATCCACCTCAGCTCAGCTTATGTTGGCTAGCAAGGTGTTGATCAACACGTCGGCGTGCTACACAAGTCCATGCATTATACATACTTCCTATCAGCCAGCACATGTAACCGGGTGACATCTCCTTCCGTCCGTTGCACCATTTTCAGTAACGGAGAAGTTGGAATCATCGTTCACGTACGTTATTCAGCTCTGCTGTTTTAGTTCAGTGACTTATTTAGTTAGTAAATTCAGTGTAATGTATTTGCAAAACTACAGAAAATTATGCAGTAGCAGTAGAAATCTTGTTAGTTTATATGAAGTCCCATATGTTCAAATGTTTGTGTGTTTTTATCATGTACTCTTAAAGCGAACAATTGGCTATACGAAGGAAAAATTGTGGGTCCCGACGTCCTGGTTATAACGGGTTTTACCTGTAGTGTAAAAATAGTAAAAATAGTAATAGAAGTATTAGTAGTAGAAATAGTAAAAATAGCAGAAGTAGTAGTAAAAGAAGTAATACATACTTTAGTTCCTCAATCTAGTCTTCTTCTTAGTTTGAAGTGAAACTAAGATCAGAAGTAAATGTTCGTATTTTGTTTTATTTGCAGATTGCATATATAATCTACAAAATAAGTGAACCATCCGGTCACAATTACAATCATGAAATCTGAAATCGCTGTTACACACTGCTGACTAGAGTCCTAGGCTTTTCAGGAAATTACGGTGCATTATTGATAAGATGTATTTGTAGGTTTATAGCATCATAAATGTACTCACAAAACATAACTTTTAATTTGAAAGTTTTATTTAACAATACTAATACATGTAATCTTTACATTTCAATTGTGTTGTAAGATTATGAACAGATCACATTTTAAACAGAAACAGGCAACTCCCGTTATAACGAAGTCCTCGGGACCGGCAGTTTTCTTTCGTTGTATCGAAATTTCGTTATAACCAAACAATGAAAGTGTATAAAGATATATAGATATCAATTTTGGGACCTGAATTTCTACTTCGTTGTATCAGGAATTTTGTTATAACCGTGTTCGTTATAACGGGAGTGCACTGTATTAAAAAGATATAAGGTATGTTTTGGCAGAGTTGCCAAGTGGTACTAATTTTCAGTAATTTCTAGTGAAAGTGGTAGAAGAATACTGGAATTTTTCATAAAAAATACTGATTGTATAAAATATTTTTTGTATAAATCTACTGTATTTATGTCAGAATGACTGATTTTGACTGAAAATATGGCAAAATTACTGATTTTCAACTAAGAAATTACTGAAAGGCATTTAAAGTTGGCAACCCTGTTTTGGGGCTTCATTAATATTCATAGATCATATTAAAGTAAGTGACCTACATTTCTTCTCTTCTGAAATGCGACGATAACACTAAGTTTATTATGTTTTAAGATCCACCAAAACTGGAAATATTTTGTAAAAAGACGGGTATTTTATTACGATATAGCATAAAGGTAATTGTGAAAAGACAATTGATATATAGTTACTTTTGTTTTGTTTTTAAACGTGCTTGCACATAATACATGTTGAACACTTATGATGAGTGGAACATTAATTTTGAATTATTCAAATTTCCATGGCTATTGTGTCATTCTGAAAACCTTTTCTTCCATTTTCTAGGCAAGTCAGCAGAGGACGTAAGTATGACCGAAACTCAAACAACGCCACCAGGTGTTACCAAGAATTTGATCCACGAGTTCCATACCCCAAAACAGGAAATGATGGGTACAAGTTCTGCAGCAGAAAGTAAACAAAGTGGCTCAGAACCAATGGAATCCCAGGCCACTGATGTGAATACAAATAACAAAATGGATATTGAAGGTTCATCTGGTGATAGTACAACAACCGTGGAAAATGAATTTGCAAAGATGGCCGTCACAGATAGATTGACTCAACAGCCGCAGAGAAATATGTCTGACGGCTCTACGGGTAACACGACACACAGTCACTGTTCTTCACGTGGTGATGAAAGACGGAGGAAAGATCCCGCAAACGTAATCACACCAGCGACCGCTGCTGGTGGTGATCCCGGAAAATTGGACCGAGACGAAATGCTAAATCTTGCCGTGTGCCCGACAGTAAGTCCACGATTTCGCCCCATCAAGAACTCGACGCAGGTCCAGAGTCCTCCTAGGATGGAAATCGGTAAAATCCACAGTCCTGGAGTGGAAAATTCAAGGGTTGCAGATGATCATGTTTCCGGTGATGTATCCGCGTCCGGTGATGGTGATGGCAAGGGTGATACCATTGACGATTTGACAAATGTTTTGTCCAATTTAACTATTCAGAGCTCCGAATGCAGCAATTCAAATAGCAAGAGGAACCATGTTGTCGATTCCAGTGAATCTGAAAACACAGTCATGCAAAATTCGAAAGGAATCGAGCTGGAAACGAGACCAAAAAAAGATGCATTGAGTGATCTAATATATTGTGAGACAATGCCACTTTCTAGAGTAGATACGGATTGTTCCGAAGACATCATGGAGTCAGAGACGAAATCAAGTGAGAGTAGCAGTTCGGGACCAAAGACGCCAGATAATGCGAGTTTTGCACCCAATGTTTTTAAGACACCTGAAAACCAAAGAATCACACCTTGTTCTTCTGAGATCAGTCCCCGTAATGCACCAGTCTTCATCAATGGGTACGTTTGCAAATGGTTCGAAGTTCAATCTAATTTCCTGTATTTTCTGTTTTTTGTGTAATGTCCCTTCTACCCCAAGTTCCCAACAAATATGATACACTAAAGTTTAGAGTTTCAGAGATCTTGGCACTTTAGATTATACATTTTCTGTAAGAAAGAAATATAATTGAGATAGAGATATTAAACAGTAACTAAATTAATTATCTAATGATTAGTTCTGTTTATTCCAGTTTATAGGGATATTAAGCATTGCCTCCGTCCGTCCATCCGTCTGTTCCTTGAATTGGTGTCTGCATGATAACTTCATAATATTAGACAGCTTTTGAAAATTCTTGGTGTGTAGGTAGTTGGCACTAAAATACTTAGATATATACAAATTGGTTTCCACACTTAAAAAACATTGATTTGTTATACTACTATGGTAATGGCACTAGCAATGGTGACACAAATTTTATAATATACGTGTAGGTTATAATTGCTCGAGAATTTCTTCAATGTACATATGTCTATAATGGTTCAAAAATACCTTTACTATACATGTTATCAGCATTCTTTGAAATTAGCTTTGTGGTATGAATGTTCAAAGTTCACACATTGTCTACTAACAGCTATGTTTACAATTATTTAACAGAGAAACCCCCAGTAAGCTTGATCTGCACGTCCTGAGGGCTCTAAGAGAGGCTGACATTACCGACAATTACCCGTGTATACTGACATGGAAACGAGCAGTAGAGGGCGTCCCAGAAGAAACCAGACAGCGGTTAGTAAGGCCAAAAAAAAAATGTTATGTTGCCCTTCAGCGACAGACCGTAAAATGCGAAAAATCAGGGTCGCAATTTTTTATTTTTTTTCCAGCAGACCCAAAATATACAAACTCGCCATTTTCAAGAGAAAATGTCAGATTTGAGCGAAGAGTTTACCGAAGTTCCTATGCAATGACTTAAAACAGCATCTTTATATGCATTTTGCCCATTTAAAAGACCCATAAAAAATATTGGGGAACTCTACTCTTGCACAATTTCGTTCTACATATACTTGCACAATACACTACGTACATGTGTAATGGTTACATCCGGGTTTTGCTGTGGTAAAAAAAAAACACATTAAAAAAATAAATAAAAATAGACCGATCGACCCAATTTTTAAAATTTCCCACTTGAGGGCAACATAACAATTTTTTGGGGGCCTAATTTTATGAATTTTTTGTAAAAGGCCTACAAAGCTCTTACACTATGCAAATTAAAGATGATCAGAATTGTTTTGATTACACTGATGAGGAAGTAAGCAAAATATTTATTAGACCCAGGCAAACAACTCTTTTACATAACAGAGAATTTCAATACTGGTGATGATGAGAATTAAGGGTCTTTAATTCCCTTAAGAAGTTCATTTTTTCTCAAATTTCTGGTGGCATTTAGTTGAACTTCTGCA
>JZLH01S0606051.1:23360-34255 GCA_001188425.1 Eucidaris tribuloides | reverse complement strand
CCATGGTAGAGACGTTGTAAATGCCATTATACATGTATGCACAGCTGATAAAACTGCACAGGCACATGAGAAGGTGAATGGAGAAAGTGACATCCGACACATCGGATTTTAGTCTGGAATCAACTTGTCTGCTCACTCTGCTGTTACTTTTAGATTGTTATTTATAGTTAACTGCATTGGGAACTGCAAACATAAATCCACTGTCAGAGAGGTTAGTTTCAATCATGAGAAGTTCAAAACCATTCTGTTCAGTTATTGTTTTTATAGTATGGCACCTTGCAGGCTTTTCATGACAATGAAACAGAACTTTAAAAAAGTTCTTGTTTGTTTGTGCCTTTTGTTTCAGTGTCCCTACACATCTGTTGTAATGTTGGTGATGTCCTATGGTGAATGTCATGAAAATATGATTTACTGTGTAGTTTGGATTAGAGTATGAATGAAGCCAACTCTATGTATATTATGAGTTGAATGGTAATTATTTATTTTTGTGATAAAATGTTTAAAGTGATATAGGCTAACATTGTGGAGCTCCAATTTAAAAAATTGTCAAATTTTGATATCTGAACTACATAGTAGTGTTCATATGGACAAATAAACACCCTAGCATAAAAAAAGTTTGGAAAGTTACACTGCCAATGGCAAATTATGCATGAATAAACAATTAAAACTCGGGGCGAGTTTAAATAGAGTACTCTACTGTAGGTGTACACACAGTAAGTCAATGGGAGGAAATGGGCAGGTGAATCCGATCAACTTACTGTACGATTTTCACTTTTTTAAAGCACTTAATAATCATTTTGAAATACAATTTTTTTCAGGACGTCATTTTTAGTCCTTATCAAAGACAATGGTAGCATGGGGAATCATGTAGCTCAGATTTTTTTAACTGTGGTAAATGTTAGCCAATACCTTTAATTTTGAAGGTCAACCCTCTGTGCTAATTGACTCCAATGAGTCTGGACTGTTTTAGAGATGCTCTGGAGTCAAATATTGTACCAAAGTAATGAAAATAAACACTCCCATAATTTAGAATTTCTTGAGTGCATTCTAATGGTTCAATTTCTATCAGGGTCATATTTTAATTCGATACTGATAAATAAATGCATGTTTCTCCTCAAGTAAACAAATTAAAGATGAATCCTTCCAGCCAGAAAGTAAGTTCTAGTCAGTGTGTCAGTGTGTTTTATTTTGGTTCTGGAGGCACATATGACTTCTTCCAATCATGTCGCTGTTCTTTAACCCTTGGGGACAACAAGCTTGCACAGACGCCCAGTACACCGTACATCACAAACTCACAGACGACTGGCTTCCACAGAAACCCAGAAAATCTGACATTTTCACTCAGACTGATGTTACATGTATATTGCCTCAATGCATTTGTCCCATAAATTACACATTTTGATTGTTTCTGGCTGTGAGATGTACAGTGTATTGGGCTTTTGACTTTGTACAAGCCTGCCGTCCCCAAGAAGTTAAAGACTGTACTTTCATATCACTGTGGTCTCATGATTGTTAACAAGCATTATTTACTGTGCACAAAACATGATCAATGTTGCAGACAATATGCCAATTCCATGAAATGCCGTGCATTAATTAGTAACAAGGTACATGTATTAATTACAACAAGGTAGTGTTAGGTTCAAAACAGGTATGTAGGATAGGACTGATTGGTATCTGTTCATAGTGACTTGCAGCCAGGTCTACTCTGGACTGGTCTGCTTACATGTAGGTGTAATAATTGAACACTTTGAATTGTAACTGACATCATAGTAGCCATAGGAATATTGATTTTGGTGATGAGTTTTCCACAGCCTTTATGAGTCTGCACGTCTTTATTCTCAGGCTACTGGGTGTACATAAAGTATTGCTATGCATGAATGAATGACCAAGAGTGCTATTAACTTCATGCTCACTTGTCTCATTATAAAACAAAATACAAACATAGAGATGTTACTTTTTTGATAAAAAGTAACACACATCACAGATTCCAATGGGATCAACATTTTGCTGAAAATTCAGCAAGGCTGATAATATACCACCCTTCACTTTCAGATTTTGGAGAAACAAAAAATCCTGGTTGTCAATTTTTTTTTTTGCAATACTTTAATAATGTTGTTTTTATCTGTTTGCAAATACTTGTAATTTTGAGCAAAATACATCAAAATACTTTCTTCTTTGGGGTCACTTTGTGCATACATGTATTTATCTATTTAAAAAAAAGTGAAAACACTTTTTTCCCCAGAACAAAATATCCTTTTTTAAGATAAAAATGACCTTTTTCATTTGTAAGATGTTGGCATCTCTGGTACTAATGAGGGACAAACAAGATATGCATCCCCATAATCTGTAGTGATTCATTAAAATGTGCCTAATAGTTACAGTCCACACTCATGTTGACCATAGGATATAAGACTTCACAGAAGATGAAATACATTCTAAGGTTACTTTGTCATTGATGTCTCCATAAAGTTGTAATTCTTGACATTTGTTAGTGTAATGAATCACAGATGAACTAAAATGCAGTCCATAAATAGTTTGTAAATGAAGATAGTATACATGTAGGACCACACATAATATGCTCTGCTAGATTACAGCACAATTATTGTGTACATTACTGTTCAATTTACACATGCTTGTTAGGTCATTAAAGATGAGAAGTCAGTGTGTGTTCTTATCAGTAACATTAATTGGTAGTTTCAGTAGTTTGTTCAAGATTTAAGAGCATGATCTACAGGGTTTACAGTATACCCTTTCATCAAATCCTGATAGTCTTTTTGTAAGTAGTATTTCTAATGAATCAATCACTGTGGCGTGGTATGCAACCATGCAATGATATATTTTGTCACATTATATTTTTTGTCCTCATGCAATCAGTCAGAATCATGAATACATGTAGGTAGGGACAGTGATTTTCCATGTACCGGTAAATCGAACCGGAAAATCCGGTTTGGTTGTAAATTAACTTTTTATGTGAAAATTTGTAAAACAGAATTCATGTTTTTGCTGTGTACATTTTTTTATGACAAAACAGAATTTCCATTTTTAGATCTAGTTGAAATGGAATTAGATGTACAGGTTTTCAGAAACGGAATAGACCATTTTTTGAAGCGGAAAATCACTGTCTCTATGTAGGCCTTCCCAAATTTAGATTAATCAATGGGATCGTAGTGTCTTATTAGGTCATCTCAGCCTCGGGTCATCTCAGGTCATCCAAACAATGTTCTCTCCCGGTTCCACACACATCAACACACTCTCATGGCAATCGAGCATTTCAAGTTGCAGCACCTCCAGTCTACTCTCTGGAACTCAATACCCCTTCACATCTGTCTTTCCCGAACTATATATTTTCAAGAAGAGTCTCAAATCCTATTTATTAGTCAAGTGATATTTGAGTTAGTCAAAGTTTGTAACACTCTGTAAAAATAAATTTGTTTATTAATATATACATTTTGTTTTAAATAGTCTATTAAATACGTACATGAATTAATTCTGTAATGTTATGTCTAAATGTTGAAAGTGCGTAGAGAAACTAATTTGTTTATTAAGCACTTTATAAATGCCGAGTTATTATTATTATTACGTTGCATGAGAGGGAAAGTGATCCCACTTGTTTATACTTCGAAGCAAACAGGGCAAACTGATTCTATGAATTGATTGATATAATACTGTGGATTGCAAACAAAAATGTCTTAAACACGTGCAGAACCTAATCAAAGACCTTATTTTTAGACAGTATGCATCCTGGTCATTAGTAGAGGAAGGAAGCTGGTCAATAAACTGTCGATCAATGTTAATTAGCCAAGATGTATGAAAGGGTCACATGTGCTTGTTATGTAAATTAGTACCCAGAACTCAGAACTTATATGTACAAGGTCATTTGCTGATTTGCGTCATAATTTTGCATGAATTTGATAGTAACAATAATAACTTTTGTACAGTATGATTTTGATTCCACTTTCCAGACAATTGGATTTTGCCATAAAATGCATGAACCTTAGGCTGCAGCTCCCATGTCCTAAAGGGTTAAAAATCACATACAAGCACAGTGTGATACTATAGCAATAATTAGCCAATGTAATTATCCTTTCAAGTTCAAACAAAGCGTACTGTGTTGGATGATTTCATTACATCATGACGTACATGTACAGTGTACATGTTCATTAAAAACCTTATAAAGTGAAATTATAAATTTGTTCTTAATTGCTTGATTATATTTTATCAATTCGTTTCAATAAAGAATTATTTTGTACTTGATTTACATGTAAATTTCTGTGGAGAGCCAAATTAGATTTAAATTGCTTTATTGACTGGTTTGATTGTGTTAGCCATGAACTTCATTATGAAGAGCTACATTGTGACTTGTGAGAGAAACCTTTTCCATGCACGCCACAAGTCACAACTGCTAATAAGATTGAATTAAAAACTAATCTACTTGGCTGGCTTAATTATGACAGCCATGCATGCAATAAGCTGGATGTGCTCTCTAGATGTCAGTTCTCTATTTCATTACGAGGAACTACATGGAGCCATGAGTGTAGCTCCATGATGGAGCTACTCATTCCCGTTCTGTATTATCCCTACCACATTGATCCAAGAATAAATTACAGTAGTTACATAAGTTGAAAATGATTACATGCCTTTTGTTTGGTAATCTGCTGGAATTTGTTGTTAAATATCAGTGAAATACAAGGATGTGAAACTGAAAGATAAGATTGACTGTGAGTACTGAAATTATGAAAATAATGAAAATTATACTTTGCAACACTGAAGTTGAGTCTTTATACATGTAAATAAACTAAAGCTTTTGTCTCAGACTGAAAAAATACCAAAGATTTAGAATACATTTTGTAATCAATGTGTTTTGTTACAAATGTGATACATTGTGTACAGTAAAGTCAGTCTGCCTGTGATATTCGGTATTGAACTATCAGCTAACCCAGCTCAATAATGCAATAAGTGTAAATTGCTGACATTGTAGCGCGATAATAATCAATACTGCGCCAATTTTATTTGTTGAGCTCATTCAAACTGTTTGTGGTCCTTTTCCTCATCAGCTGGTCATTCCGCGCAAAGCAGTGATCTGAGCTTGGGGTAACCCATGGCAACCAACCAGTCACAACTCCAGACCGGTTTTCTGGCATAGTTTACACACACACCAGCAGCAGTGAACGATCCACCAATGAGAAGAGGCCTGGCACTCAGTGACCAGGCATCTAATCAGGGAACAGTGCAGTGGTGATGAGCGTGTGAGTGTTTGGATACTGCGAGAGGGGCTGAACAGTGATGCCAAACTCTGAACAAACACCAGTGCCGCTCATAGTCAACAACATCGTCAACACTCCAAATTTAGTATCGGGATCCTGGTCAAGATTGGGAGATAGCAAATTTAAACACCGACTGAGTAAACACCGTCGATTGATATGGCTCTGTGGAGTCCGCGCCTGGGCCAGAAGGGCTCGTCATTCGGAAATCTTCCCTCGCCCGCGCTCCACCACAAGAGGCAGCAGTTCTCGCCGCGGAAGGGCTCCAGATCGTGGCACCACTCCGCCACGTCGGGTATGGACGACAACGCGAGTCTCTCGGACGGGGCCATCCTGGCCAGTCTGGAGTCCGCCGAAAACAACAACGACATGACCCACGTCATATTCCACTATGCCAGTCAGGTCTTCAATGCGCTGACACCGGCCAGCAAGTCCGATAAACTTTCGTACGAAAGAGACTCAAAGCAACCACCGTCCATGCCAGTAATAACTCTCAAAGACTCGAGAATCAAGAGGAAAATATACGATCTGGCATTTGAAACCCTGAAATGTAAGTATTCTTTATTGACTACCTGGAACAATTAACCTTTTCAGTGTGTTAATTTTCTTCTGTGTATGTTGGTGCGTGTGTGTGTGTGTGTGTGTGTGTGTGTGTGTGTGTGTGTGTGTGTGTGTGTGTGTTTCATACACTGCAGCATAGGAATTCTGTAATTGGCACTAAGAAATGAGCTTTACAATGGGCCCTTTTTTCATTACAGGAATACCATCAATATGGCTTCCTGAAGAATAGCAATTGCTACAGTTACACTTACAGTTCACTTAATACTGCTGTATGTGAATTATACAGTATTCAAATGTCAAAATGAAAATGTACATCAGTATGCATTCATTTTTGCCACTTATAAAAACTCAAAATGAGAAAGCTATTTAAAAAAGTAAGTAAATTACTTTTCATGAGCTTACCACTATTTTTCCATAGATTTATATAATATCTAGTTGTATGGTGCTTGGAAATGAGGATAGTTTCTGTCAGATTAGGATGTTAGGGTTAAGGTAAGGTAGCATTTTTTAACCAAACTGTAAGGATTTTATTTCTCTTAGCCGTAGGACCAATTATATGCTGATAGATTGTGTAGAACTACAATGTAGAACAGAACATTGATTTGTGCCTGAAGAGCATGAATTTGAACCCTGGAAGTATGTCCTGTACCTAGAACGTAAACTAATGTTGAGGAACCCAAGTATGAATTTGCACATCTGAAGTGGAAGTTCTAAGTGTGACGAATATATCCATTTATGTCACCACTAAACTTTTGATGTTCATGTATAATGCCAAAGTGATTGTTGCACAATATAGTTACAGACATGATAATAATCATGGTTGATCACTGGTTTTACATGTAGTTATCAGAAGTGAACAATACAATGCAAATTGATTGAATCAATAGATTAAAGTCAATGGTGTGATTTACATGTACTGTATTGTGCATTGACATTTCAATATCTAATCTTAATAGCTGGTGATAGCATTCTTCTACAGCTGAAAAAGGCATGTTTACTTTACCAAAGTACCTTGATAAAATTGGACTTTGTAACCAAGGTGAGACTCGAACTGAAATTCCTAGACATTGAAGAACAAATTTGATAAGAAGAGAGATATGGCAGTATTTAGAGAATGGACGATAACTGCAGTGACACCATCCCGCCCCCTAAAAAAGGGTAAACCTGGAAAAACTGCCCCTTTTAAACCTTATCTGACATGTGTATTTGCATACATGTACATGTACTTGAACTCAATGGTGTGTTGATTGTTTCAAGTGTATATAAGGATATGAGATTATAATCGGATGTGATGACTTATTCACTGACTTGTAGATCTGCTCTGTGTTATTCTGTATGGTAATATTTTATTTGTCTATTTATTCATCTATCGTAATTGTTTGTTTGTTTTTTGCAAGGGTGGGTATTGACTATTGAGAAGGGGGCTCTAATTATTTCTTAATTTTATGATACTATGTATTGGGCAACCAAATTTATGATGATAATGAAATGAAATACACACTTACATTAAGCACCATAAATTCTTTTATTTATACTGTACTACTTGAACTGATGATAATTAATTGTGTAAGTAACCAGTTGTCACTTGCAAATACTTTGAGCACTATAAATTAGAATAGCATCATTACCTGAGAGCCGAGAGTAAATTTGTACAGTACATGCTATTTGTCATACACAGATGGCTAATTTCACATCACACTGTACAGAAAGTAACTGTTCAACTGGAGAAAGTGCACATACATGTATGAAATTCAATCACCATCTTGTTTTTGCATGAATTGGAAATATCTAGGATTTGGTCAAGGTTAATAGATCTCCTTTCAGTGGACTGACAGACCGAAATTTTTGATATTTGAAAGTTTTAGTATTAAAATTTGGGGATATTATAATTCATATACTGGGCACTTACCGGTAGCATTTCTTTAACATAAGAACAGAACACAGGCATTTACTGTAGGTCTTTATTACTTCCGGAGTGGTGTTATCATCTCAAAGCAATACATCAACATGACAAATGCACAAGTTAAGGGCAAATACATATCATTTGGCTAGTTTGATATTCAAGATGAGTACTTCTCTGTCAGTTAGAGGCAGTCATAGCCAAATGTTGAATATACATTGACTAAAGTTGAGCAACCAGCTCATCACGCTGTATAGTATGGTTTCCATGAACTAGTAAGAATGTCTGAATTCATTGAAACCTAACTAAAAAGTTATGATCTATTAAATGAAAGATAAATTCAAACATTGTAGACTGTATGAAATGATCATTAAGTGCTTTTAAAAAGTAAAAGTCATTGAGAGACCATATTTTCTCATAGACTGCCATGTTGCAGACTTTTCATCAGCCGAAAATAATTCATGTGCCAATTTTTACAAGTGACAGCATAACTGTCTGAAATGTTATGTTCTAGGGTGTTTATTTGTCCATTCAAACACTGTCGGATACCTACATCAGATAGCAAAGTTTGACAATTTTTTTAAACAGGTCTTCTGCAATGGAATATAGAGTGTCTTTAAGTGCTCACAACACAGTCAATGAAAAGAGTAGGCCCTATATGTACTAAAGTGCTGTATACATGGAACTCATTATAACCAGTACAAATGAGACATTAGAGACCTAAACCAAACATACATGTAGATCTACATTGTATCACAGCTGGAACAAAACGAAAAGCCATAGAAACAAACAATGGTACAGCATATAATTTATTATATCCCTCTATGAATACTCATGAGCATTTTCTAAAATGCAATTGGTTGATTAATGCTCATACGATCAAAAATAATTTCACTCGAAATAAAAAATCCTCGCCAAAGCTCCGTACAATGTGTATTTTTCACTATTTTACTTTAATAGGGTATTTTTCTTTCGCACAAAACAAACTCTTTTTGTTTCTGGCCTTGTACCAAGATGAAGTTTGTTTGTATGTGTATTGTAACGTAACGTTTTGTTGTTGTTGTTGTTTTTGTGTGTTTTTTCATTCTAAGTACGTTAATTGAATTTATTTATCCCTGAACAATTACCATTTTGAAAACTGGAAGGAACACGGGGGGTGGGGGGGGGTGGGGGATGGGTAAGTACCTTTGTTCTAGTTATTTGATTTTCACGATAAAATTTGTGCGTAGTTTTAGGACATATGTTCTACAGTTTATTTATAATTGTGTAGTACATCTATTTATACATTATACCTAAAGAGGGGTGGCTGTTTGTATGTGTATTGTAACGTAACGTTTTTTCCCATTCTAAGTACATAAATTGAATTCATTTACTCCTGAACAAAATACCACTTTGTAAACTGGAAGGAGCACGGAGAGGGGAGGGGGGGGGGGGCTTGTCCTAGTTATTCGATTCTCACCATTAAGTTTGGGCGTAGTTTTAGGACGTATGTGTAGATGTTGTGTAGTATATTTATAATTGTATAGTACATTTATTTATACATAGGCCTATACTTAAAGAGGGGGTGGCTGTTTGTATGTGTATTGTAACGTAACATTTTTCCCATTTTAAGTACATCAGTTGAATTTATTTATCCCTGTACAATTACACTTTGAAAACTGAAAGGAGCACGAGGGGGGGGGGACCTTGTTCTATTTATTCGACTCAGATAAAGTTTGTGTGTAGTGTTAGGACGTTTATGTATATTTTGTATAGTATATTAATAATTGTATAATACATTTATTTATACATATACTTAAAGGGGGCTGGCATGGTAAAAATTCAAAAAGCAAATATGGGAATATTATTATTTTTTGTTATAACCATGATGAATGTTCTTCGTATGGTTTGTTCTTGTAATGTGTATATTTTGTGTAGTATTGTATTCATATTGTTGTCTATAATATATTTTTTTGTCGTGTGAACACATCAAATTTCCTTTGTTTTTTAGCATTTGGACAATAAAATTGAAATTGAAATTGAAATTTTTGTCTGGGCAGCACTGCGCCTACTGCGCATGCTCATTACCCAAACAAAATGGCGGTGTCGATCGTCGTGACAGTCAAAACAACAATTTTAGATTCTATCTTCTTTGTTATTTTATGATTTCAATGTTATTTTTACATTCCATTGGTGTTGTGATGAAGATTTCACGTTAACCCTTCGAATTATTAGCGCCGATTTTATGAAACGTAAATTGAAATGCAGAAAATTAACAGAAATTTGACTTGCATCGCGTACGGCTGCGATTTACTGGGCCAGCCCGCACGTGACGTGTGCGGGCTCTGTATTGCATAGCAAATTCGTAAGTTGCGTACAATGTGACTGCATGTTCTCCGCTGTTCTCTCTGTTTCGGAAGCAGACGGCGGTTATCTGCGCATTTCAATTTGTTAGCTCAACACCACTGCTGGAGTTCGCATAACATCATTGTTAAAGTTAAATAAGTCGGAGGGATATAAAACAAATATACCAAGCGTTAAGTTCGAAAGTATAGTGAAATTATCTATCTTCGGATGGACTGGCAGTAATATATTTCTGCGGGGCTTCGCCCCTCGGAAAAATATTACTATGCCAGTCCCTCCTCAGATAGATAATTTCCACTGTACTTTCTCACAGCTTGGTATATTTGTATACTATACACCTTTCCATGTTGGATTATACATTTTGGTTTTATTTATAAAAAATCTTATCAACTTATAACAACCGTCTTTTAACTCAGCAATATCTCATTTACATTCAGTCTCTCGTGCTCGTGATTACTTTGGTGATCAACTGATTGTTCAAATTTCAATGTACTAGTACAGGTATCACATTTATTATAGCTCTTCTCTGGTGAACCATGACATTTCCTTGGTGACAAGTTCATGTGACTCTAATATTGCTGGAAGCGACATCAATGTAACACTGGGCAGAATATCTGGTTTGAAGATTTAGTTTCTCAGCAACCATAGAAGAATGGCTGAGTGGGCGTGTCTTTTATTATTGACATTGATGAGGCACTTTGATGGGTAAATCAATAAAGTACTGTTTGCGGACATGATATTTGATCAAATATTGTGAATGTCACGGCAGAGAACATGCATGTTATCATGCAATATGGCATGTTTGTTGTGCATTGTGCTGTCTGGGGACG
>JZLH01S0606051.1:5342-17365 GCA_001188425.1 Eucidaris tribuloides | reverse complement strand
TATAGGTGATACTTTGCATCACATTGTCAGTACGTACAATATTTATGACCATCATGTTTGTTTTCTAGATGATGTGCATGCATGTAATGTCACTAATGCGTGACATATTTTAAAGTCATATTCTTATGGCCATGTTCTGACTGCATAGTGTAACTGTACAAATATTTAAAAATGAGAGTACACCATTTTTTTTTTCGTATGTGGGAGTTATGTGAGCTGGTACACTGTGGCTCATGTCACATATTGAGTGCTGTTGGTATTCCCCCCCCCCCGATCCAAAGAGAGGGGAGGGGCAGCAATGCATCCTACTCCTATGCCATCCGTACGCCTCTTACATATATTATAATTAAACATCACTGTGATGTATAATACACAATAGTTGAGCGTCAAGATCATTTGCCAGCTAGTAGCAATTTCTGCTAAATTATTCATCTGCTTTGACGCTTAATTCCTATGATTGATGACAGCCTTGTGATAAATCCACCCATTCTGTGAACGAGCGGCGTCTGTTAGTTACGACAATGAGCTGTGAGTGTACTGTATTTGTGTCTGGAATAAAATAGCAATATTGTAAAGAGTTGAAATTGATAGTACTAAATTTATGGATAAGCCATTACCAACAATATGTACACATGTACATGTAAAACTGTGGCCTCACAGCATTTGCTTAAAAAAGGACTGTCGTTGATAAACTTTTTTTTTCAAAAATAAAAAACACAAATGTTTCTCAGATACATGTATATACTCCTTCCATTTGACCTATTAATATGGGCAACATTTTTATTGAAGAATTTGATGTTGCATATCAGAATATTCACCTGTTTTCTGTGTTATTCTAAAGAGGAGCACATTAATAGACAATACAAAAAAAAGACATTAACAAATATTTTTCAAATAGTATTTACAGTGTATATCATAGTTACAGTTAACTAGAGATTCACTGAACTGAAAAGTAAGAAAATTGGTGATAGGCAATTTAATTAAATTGATAACTAAATTAAAAATTACTCTTTGATTTGCATAGTACATAATACTGTCTGTAACTGATTTACTCTCTCTCTCTCTCTCTCCACACACACACTTAAGAAAAAAAAATAACTGGCAACAATTAAAAAAAAATTAAAAAAAAAAAAACTATTCATGCAGTGAAGAGAAAAATGTTTTATGTTTAAATGTGTAATACATATAATACAATAATTCTTAATTTCTTATTATGGTTTACTCGTACAGATCAAGCATTGTTAGAAGAGATTCTTATGGACAGTGGATTTTACAGCTATGATGCAGTGGTAAGTATATTCATGGAAAGTTCAACTTACATGAATTTGCAAAATGTATCATACCATGGGATGTACTGTACTTATTTCATATCAGTATATGTACATGGACTACGGTACTTTTACTTTTGCCACATCCATATATCCTGCTGTGAAACATTAATTGTTTTAATACTACGTTACTACTCTTATTATTCCTCCCCCTCCCTGTAAGTACTACTGCCCTAATAATAATATCACAATTTTCCTCGTCCTGCTACCTGTACTACTACTACTACTACCATAAAACTACTATTACTACTACCAGTACTAAAGTATTACTACTACTACTGCTACTACTACTACTACTACTACTACTACTACTACTACTACTACTACTACTACTTTTACTACTACTTGTACTACTACTACATGTACATTCTTGTATGGGGGAGTGGGAGTATCATGTTTATAACATTTACTTTGATTTGTTGACTTTGGTTATTTGTTTGTGTATTTAACTCGTGCTGATCAAAAAGTGTTTTTGTAAAAAACTTTTGTTGATTGCTCCACATTAATTAGTGTTTCTCATGTTATGATGTTTCATTTAAGTTTGTTCATTTAATTGGGTCTTTTTTTAATGATTGTAGAAATAGAATTGTATTTTAATTTGAATACTACTAACTACTTCTACTACTACTACTACTACTACTACTACTACTACTACTACTACTACTACTACTATTACCACTTTTACTAGTCTACTACTGCTGCTACTAATGTATGTAAGTGCTACTACTTACTACTATACTACTACTAATCTACAACAACTACTACTACTGCTATTACTAGTACTACCACTACACTACTACTACTATATTACTGTTGCTAAGTACTACTACTACTACTACTACTACTACTACTACTACTACTACTACTACTACTACTACTACTACTACTTCTACTGTAGAATACTACTATTTATTTCTACTACTATTGCTACTACTACTACTGCTACTACTACTGCTACTGCTACTACTACTACTTCTACTACTGCTACTACTACTACTTTGACACTACTACCCCTACTACTACTGATAGCAGTACTATTACTACCACCACCACAACTGTAATGCAACTTTTACTCAGTTACTGATAATGAAAGCAGCACCAGCTATTATGACTACAAATTTGTTCCAAGTGTTGCCAAAAAGGATTCATTTTCATTTCAAATGATCTTGCCTGCTTCCAGCCATGAGTGAATTTAAATAAAAACTGTGGCTGACAGAGAATGCTGGACTGAATTATTCTGGATAGTACATTGCTCTTGACACATAAACTAGCTTGTATGCTTGAAGTCTGACATCCACTTTTGGCAACCATATTGTGCCGAAAGCTATATAGTCGGTGTCAATTTGAGTCCAGATCAGTACGAAACCTGACATAGTACCATTGCAAGCATCATCAAATGGTAATTACCTGATTGGCCGGAGGCAAATGCGTCGCTCACTGACAACAGGCTCATGAATTAATTTCCTTGTTATTCGATTCTCATCCCTGCCATGTAGAGTGATGGACGATGGTAGACTTTACTCACTTCAGCCTCAGTTTAACCCATTGGAGACTAAGAACGAAATATCTCCGGGCGCTGGGGTCTATGGAGAATGCATGTTATGTTGATATCAAATCATCTCCAAAGGGTTAAAGCCCAAGTTTAGTTTTGGGGATTTTTCTTTTATTTGAAAGCTTTATGCCCAAAGGTCATATCACAGCAATAATAGATTCTGAATGTCTTTTGGGCTTTTTTAAATTAATTAATCAGAATGAGTAGATTCTGCTCTTTCTGATGAGGTATAATTTGGATAACCTTAACACCTTATTAACCCTTTAGATGCTATAATGTAAAATATGGCCGAAAATCTTTGGGTACCGATAAATCTTGGGGGTCCCCCCCCCCCCAGATTTTTCATTAATTAATAAAAAAAAATGAAAGATATTCAGAATCTATTATTGGTGTGATATGATCCCCTAAACTAAACTTGGGCTTTAACAGTGGAAAGACTTAACTGTATTTAACCCATTGGAGACTATTTGATTTTGCTATAACATGCATTCTCCGTACCCCAACCTGAAATATCTCGTACTTAGTCTCCAATGGGTTAATGTATGTGTAGTACATGGGTGGAAAAAAATAAATAAATATGAATTTCCATTTATTCCAAGTATTTCAAGAAAATTTTAGTATGTATATCAGAATAAGGTGGTATATAATTCAAGAGAGCAATGTTATAGTTGGCGACAATACCATACTTTAGGAAAGATTGATGAAAAATTTGTCAGCTCAACTATTAAAGATTATACTCTGGCTTCAATCATTTTTGTCAAGCCATCGAGGTGGAACAAGACTAAGGGATCCTTAATGGCAGCTGTCTCTCATCCGTCTATCTGTAACACTTACATGTATAAAACTTGAATAATTACGTGAATATTTGCCCGTTTGTAACCAAACCTGGATGGTAGATGCCCTACAAAGACCTAAATATTATTTGGAGGTCAAAACTCAAAGGTCAAATAAGGTCAAATGTTGAAAATACGTGCAAGTTTCTGCCAGGGGTTGGTAACCTCAATTTATATTTCTGAATCAAAAGTCATGTACATGTATGTAGTTCAAAGGTTAAATAAGGTCAAATGTTGAAATATACCTGCCAGTTTCTGCCAGGGGTTGGTAACCTCAATTTATATTTCTGAATCAAAAGTCATGTACATGTATGTAGTTCAAAGGTTAAATAAGGTCAAATGTTGAAATATACCTGCCAGTTTCTGCCAGGGGTTGGTACCTCAATTTATATTTGTGAATCAATGGTCATGTATTTAAGTCAAAGGTTCAATGAGGTCAAATGTTAATGTTTACCTGCATACCATCAAGTAGGGTGAGACACATTATGGCTATCGCCTCATATTTCTCCGTATTGTATCAAATTAAAACAGGCCGGCGAAAATCACAGCATCATCATGGTCATCCTGTGTGAGATGGTCAACCGAAAGTTCTCCAAGAGGGTGCAGCGTCATCCGGAGTCCTGCATCCCGTACATCCAGGAGGTGGAGGACGACCTAATTGCGTACACCACCAAACTCAATGCTGCGCTGGCTAGGAATCGCATCAAGTGCCAAGTGTCCAGCATCGAGAACCTGCTCCCGGCCACGGTGAGGCAGAGGGAGCAGTGCGGGTCACAGATGCCCTGCTACGCCTGGGTCAACCAACTCAAGACCAGGTAAAATTGTTACAGTCAACTCTACATATAAGTTAGTGGTGGGGCCCGGGAGGAAAGCCTGGCTCAGACTCGGCCTGGAAAATTTGGTCAAAATTCTTACTTGGTCCCAGCCTAGCCCAAAACCCAGTGAGAAATAAAAGCCCCTGACACACCCCAGTTTTGATCGTAAAATAATGACCATTCTGGAAATTACGGCATGCTTGATTTCGGAGAGGAAACAATGCAACAACCGACTTGCTTTGCTGATGGGCTTCTTGTACAATTTTGTACCGAAAGTGTGATGTTAGTGACTAGCATGTGTTCATTGTTCATTTCTTTGATTAATTCCTTAACAGGCTTGTGTTACCGGTTCATGCAATTTGGCTTTCTAGCCCAGTACTGGCCCAGGTCTTGCAAAACTCCCCATCTCGTCGGGCTCTGGGCGTTCAACCCGGCCTGGCTCCCACCCTTAATATAAGTTGAATCCATTGACTGATAAAAAAGCTTTGATTGTCAAAGAGAAAATCTGGCTAATGGGGTGTATTGCCTGAAACAAAGGAAATGCATTACACACCAATTAGGCACAACAAAAATTATGTAATGGTACACTGAAACATGCAAAATTCATCAAAATATGCATACATGGAATATCAGTCATGTTTTTGGGTGGTACAGGACTATACATTAGCTTCTACAGTATACACTGTAGCTTGTAAGAAAGTTGGAGAATTCAGGGTTTCTAGAGCTTTCATTATTTTTTTATTGATACTGATATATTTATTGATATTGATATTGATATTGATATTGATAGGTTGATTGCATTTAACAGAGTGGTGATTTGTCATATAACAAGGGTTTTAAATTTTATTAGCAGTGGAAAACATAAATGAAATAAAATAAATTGTTATGTAAAAGCACGTACAATTTTCTGTTTTCTTATTTGATATGCAAACAAATCAACATAATGATTTTTGTACAAATTTGAGATTCTATCACAGAGATTTTTGTGAAATGTGAACAAATATACTCATGTTCTATTCTATTTCTAGGGAATTTACAACCGCACAAAAGTAATTCTAACTTCAGCAATCTTAATGTACTGTATTGGTATAAAAATTCCATTGTTAGAAAGATCATACTTTTATATACAAGTTTTGTTCCTCCAATATGCATGTGTACAGTAAAAAGTTATACCTATTTCAAGTTGACACTACACTCCAAAAGTTGCTCAATTTGGCATCGTTCAGAAAAGTTCAACTTGTTATAAGAGTCAAAAGTTTTATGTTTGATTTCCTGTTTCTTTGACTGATAGTGTTCAAGAGGTTGTAGAAGAACTCCGAGAAGATGGCTTCCGAAGAGTGAGTTCGGTGGACAGACTGGTAGACATTTACTCCTACATCGTCGATCACCATTGCCCCAATGTATTTATGTTTGCTGCCCAGGCCAGAGAAGAGATACAAGACAGTGAGCTGGTCAAATCGGCAAAGCTGGTTTTACAGGTGAGTGTGTGCCAAGACTTAGAGCCACAGTCTAAAAAATGTGAGCTTCAGAATCCTGCTTTAAAAAAGTGAAAATCTACAACTTGACCGGATTCACATGTAGATCTAGGCTATTTTGTACTCATATCTTGCCAGTGGCAGCATAAATTTCCAAACTCTTGTATTCTAGGGTGTTTATTTGTCCATTCAAACACTACTATATAGCTCCACAATGTTAGCCTGTGTCTTTAATTGACTATCAATGATCAATAATGTTCCTTCCCTACAATAGTGGTGATTTATTGAAGCTGTTGTCCAGTTATCTACCAAATAGATCACTTCATTTACAAAGTAACTCTGTTTTATTACTGCAATGAAGCTGATCTGTCATCATGTGCTCCGTTTGTTTTAAAGACACTGTGTAACTTTGTGGAAGCCCCATATAAAAAATTGTCAAACTTTGCTATCTGACATATCTGACAGTGTTTGAATGGACAAATAAACACACTAGAACACAAAATTCCAGACAGTTAGGCTGTCACTTGTAAAATATGTACAGATAAAAATTGGCACATGAATTATTTTGTGCTGATGAAAATTCTGCAAGACAGCAGTCTGTGGGGGAAACTGGAATGATCTCTAAATGAATTCTATTTTTTTTAAAGCACTTAATGATCATTTTGAACTGTAATTTTTTTTCAGGGCTTCATTTTTAGACCTTATCAAAGACATTAGTAGCATGGGGAAACATGTACCTCACATTTTTTTTTTAAATGGAAATATTGTTATGCAAGGCCTTTAACTATCATTCTTGCTGATTGTTGTGTCTTGGTCAAATTAGTGGGATGCAAGCTATGAAAACTGCTATTTAATGACCATTGCATTAACTCTTATCATGCTGAAGTCGCAGATCCACACTAATTAATACACATAAAGTCCATAGAGGTTTAAATCCTCTGGCATGTTAAGACTTAATTATTTATGCAGTTGTGAAAATATTGGAAGAAAAAAGAAATAATTGACATTGATTATTACCAGAACAGTTCTATATGGGTGTCAGCTCTCTTGATTATCAGTTAATTTTTTCTGCATCGATTATTCACATAATGCTGGTGAAGTGGTGACATTTGATGAGAATAGCTAATAAAAAAATGAGAGAATTGTAATAAAATTGTAATTTCCATGCCAAACTCAGAATATGCACAGTAGGATGCATACATCAAAAGTTATATTAAATGAGCTAGTGTATTGTGTATCATAGTTACTTCTCCTTTACCTTGCTAATATATGGATTTACCTGGCTTGTGAAGCATTTGGTTTTGTACTCGCTGCCGTTCTTTACCTCGCATTTGAAATGAAAATGAAAAGTAGAAGAAATGAAAATCACCTGCCTAGCTTTATAAAGACTGTTAAATTTGTCACCAATGTGCAACAGGGAACTGGGAGAATTGTAAACTGTGCCCTTTAAAAGGAGAGCAATTCATACCAACCTCAACAGAAGTAGACACTTGTGATAGTGCTGTGATGGTGAATGTCATTGTTCAGAATGTGTGGTAAAGAAATGACTAGCTGTTGATTATAAATCCTTGGGGATTCATATTAGGTGTGTAATTGTGTGTGTGGTGGTGGGAATAGGGTGGTGGAGGGGGTGGTGGGGGAGAGGATGACAGTGAGATGTATACTTTACTTACACATTAGTAATTATGATAAATTATCCATTATGGTGTAGGCAAGGCTCGACACTAGCACTTGCCCGCTTGCCCGGGGCAAGTAAAATTTCATGTCGGGTAAGTTAAACCTGAAAATGTTAAAATTTACTTGCCCAATTGGGCAAGTAAAATTTTGATCATGAAATGAGCAAAACATCTCCAAAAATCTCACCAATAAACAAAAAGAATATGTCTAAAATTTTGTGTTGAGTTTCTTTATTATTTTGTTCATTGTATGACTAAGAGCTTGAAATAAAAAAAATAAAAAATCACACCTTTTGTAACCCCCAGAATTAAAATAACAAAATGCCCAATGCTATTAAAAGAAAATTCACTGGGAGTGAAAAATCAATTTTAATGTTTTTGAATATTGTTTATTTTCGGGCAAGTAAATTTTTCATTTGGGCAAGTAAAAATCTGAAAATGATAATTTCACTTGCCTAAAGGGCAAGCAGGAAAAAAAAGTTGGTGTGGAGCCCTGGTGTAGGTGAAATTGTGTATGTCTGATTTTCGCCAAAATCCACTAATCAAAAACACGTAGGAGACTAAAAATATCTTGGACAACTGTTATGTATACATGTAGATGTTATAAGAAATTAAAAAATATCAGTATGTTCTCTTTTGGATTTGTACTTGTAATGTCGTGCATACTCTTAACAATTTGCACTCAAGTCATGTTTAAATCTACTCCACCTCAATACCCATGGCCCACCCCCCCCCCCCGAAAAGCCATTATGGTGCAACGCAATGTCTGTTGTATCAGTACTTGATCATGTCCTCATGCAATATGCTATTGCCTTCAAATGCACTAATACCTTGTAATTCTTATTGCAGTATCATCATTAGTCCAGAATCTCCAGATTTAATCAAGGTTTGTCACCGATGGCAAGGGTGGCTGAATTTACTTCACTCTTGCAGTAATCACTCTCACACCATCTAGCCATCTCGTTCGATTCAGGGCATCCTCCTTTCTCAAACCAATCCTCTTGGTTGCCAACATATGCCAACATAATAATTAAGTCTGTGCCATTTCAGCTTCCACTTTCCTCAATAAGTTACATGGCAGCTTCAAGTTGAAATTTAGTAGTGTTCATGAATAAGACCAATTTGATAGTTTCCATCCTACAACTGAATTCATTAAACTTTCTCATTGTGGTGTGTACTATACCGTTATTCCACTAAGCAAAGCTCTAAATAGATGGCCATGGGCTATAAATTCTGAATAGCATAGAATTTATCCTGACAGACATGACAATTCAGCCCTTTTAAAACATGCAAACTAACTTACAGATATCTTATCCTGTCAGCAAGAATAGAACTACTTTCTTTGTGCAAAATGATATTCCATAGTCCATTCAGTACAATAAAGAAAGATCTGTCGTCACAAACAAGAGGTGTACGTGTATGAAAATGAAGTATGTCAGAATTAGAAGGGCCTCTGGTAATGGATAACTGTAATTTCCGTGCTATTCTCTATTTGTTGGTGCAGAGCTATTCAGTTTTTATTTGTCTGGTACTCTAGACCCATATCAATCTTACCTGCTTTTTATGACTGAACAAAGATCCACACAGTGCAAACATGTTAAAGTGGCCGTTATGGCACTGAATGACACATGAAACATCAGGTTGGCCTGAAGTGAACCTCATTTCAATTGGAGAAAAATATTTTTATGAGTTTGATTAAGATCTTGAAATTCGAAGATTGCCTGTGGCTCATTGAATCATTGTGGCCATTATCAATCAATAGACATGAGGGCAAGAAGCGTTCATTGTCTGCTTTAATTGCTCAGAATTGTGTAACTTCTCGAACGAAGAGTGTTGTGAGTCACTTTGACTGCTAATTGAAGTCATATATTGTCAAATATTTGGATAACAATAAGATTGCTTAAACTCTGTCCTCGTAACAACTTCTTCCAAATACTTAGGATAGCATGATCATGTTTCTGCAGCCAAATGACATAAGACGGTTGACTGAAACCTAGAGATTCATGTAACTTCACCAAACAAGGCTGGCCTGATACCTCCTGAGCTGATACGAATGTGGACCCGCTTTTGGTACCATGCTTTTACTTTTGTGCATTCACAAAATTTGGAGGTGTTTTGGAATTATGTTTCATTGGTACTACATGTAACATGGTAGCCTACATAATGAAGCTGGTGTACAACAACCCTCACACTGCTATGTACACGAACGACAAAATAGAGAAGTTTTAAGTCTGAAATACATCTGTTGAATTTTGTGTAAATAACCAGTGCTATTTCAAAAAAAATAACTGATGCTTACCGACCTTGAAGATTCAAATCATTAGTACATGTACCATGTCAGTACATATGCAACATAAGTCCAAGACACCTCCGAATTTGTATGTGAATGCACAAAACGAAAACTTACAGCAGTACCGAAAACGGGTCCACATTCGGATCAGTTCAGGTCTCAAGCCAGCATAGTTTTGATGAAAATGCAAGTGGACACCCCAGCTACCCTCCCCCCAAGAAAAAAACCCTGTTAATAAGTAGAGTGCCCCTGCAAAAAACAACAACAACAAGATGCAGTGGGAAGCTTCATTCGGTGGCCAGCTCAAGACTGCAGTATAAAAGGCACAGAAGTACAGGTCGGAGTACCACAATCCCGTCACTTAACCCATTGGAGATGATTTGATTTCACCATAACAAGCATTTTCCATAGACCCCAACACAAGTTAGCTTGTACTTAGTCCCCAAGGGGTTAAGCATCTCAGAGATTTTGCTTATAAATTTTTTGAGTGTGACACTGAGAGGGTTAATCTGTCCCTATCTTTCTCCAGGACAAAACTTGCTGCCTGGGGCCACATTCTGTGAAAGCCATGCTGAATGAAGGGGATGACATCATTCATACCAACGTTGGGATTGGCTGGACAACGGCTCACCTGGCCACGCTGACCAATCAGGACAACTGTACCATCTATGCATTTGGTGTCAAAGATGACAATCATGTAGAGCAGCTAGAGGCTAGAATGGGAAGGCTAGGAGTGCACAGTATCCTTACAATCGGATTGTAGTTGTGGCCAACTCCCCCAGGGATGACTTTGACCTGACAGCTCCCCTCCTGAGGACAGCTTCCCCAGGGGACAACTCCCCTAGAAGACAATTTACCCCAGGAAAACTCCCTTGAGGACAACTCCCTGGAGGAGTTTAAAAATGTACTCCAATTTTAAATACCTGAGTTGTCCTTTGGGGAGTTGTCCTCGAGGATAGTTGCCTTACTAGGGAGTTGTCCTGTGGGAGTGGTCATTTGGTGAAGTTGTTCTCAGGGGAGTTGTCCACAGTGGGGAGTTGCCCTGATACGTAAAATTTTATGTGAGACTTGTCAAAAAAAAAAACAATAAGATTGTACAGATGGTCAAATGATAAAAAATGTCTTGTGTGCAGATGCTCAGTTTCGGTTAGTATCTTCAGTGCACTATTTTGAAATGGGGGAGGGGGACAAGCGGCTAGGGAGTGGGTGACCAAGCAGGGGGAAAGTGTAGGAGGGGGGATACCCCCATCTGTAAGGACTTTTTCAAAAAATCATGTTCCAAAGTTGCATTTGAGAGCACTATCAGATCAAAATAACACTTAACTTTTAATGTGCCAAAGTCGCAGATCTGCACCTGTAATTTACATACAGTCCATAGAGGTTGAAATCATCTGGCATGAGTTAAACATCAATTGTCAGTCAATGAATAAAAGACTGGGGTTGGGTGTTTGTAAATGCCAGAAGTGAATTGTTATAAGATATTTGTGCACATTGAAGGCAGGGAATCTCATTTGCTTCCTCCCCCAGCACACCAAACAGTCACTCATGACGTTAGGCTATTTATAAAGAACATTTTTGAGAAATCTGATGATTAGTAATTACGTAGAATTTGAAAAATGCTCCACAAACCAACTGCCACCTTGGTGTGTTTTCTATGCTAGGAATGTTTTCGTCTCTTCCAGACAGTAATTCAAATCAAAGTCTTATTGTCTCTATAATTTCACAGAAAGTGTATTTTTAGTTCCTGTAGTTTGCTATTAGGCTCTTCTATTTTCTTCTATATACCAATTTTATTTACACAATGTTAATTTTTAGGCTTGCAAAAGAGACGCCCTGCCTTTAAAACACCTTTCTTCATTCAAATGTCATATTTTAAGATCAATTCAATATTCAAAGCATTCAATTCAGTTGTTATCATAAATGAAACAAAGTGGACTCGACTTGAATTCAACACCCAAAATCGTCATCTAAAGTAGATCTAAACTTAGCCTCAGTCTCAGAGTCTGACTCTCAGTTAAGACCATTTCTGGAATCTTGAGACACAAGTACCTGTT
>JZLH01S0606046.1:36493-51014 GCA_001188425.1 Eucidaris tribuloides | reverse complement strand
ATAAGGCCAGCTTTTTAATGGAGCTCTGTATGACATACAACTAATATTACCAAATAGCTGTTTACATTAAAAAAAAATCATTTTGCATCCACTTTAAACAGATATAAAAGGATCTGAACGAAAGGATTTGAACCATAAAAAACACAAATACAAATCGTTAACATAAAAAACAGATCCGTAACCCTGTAACCCTGTAACCCTAGGCCGCATGGATGAACGAAGCAGTTTGACTATGCAGTGGGTTTTATTAGTCCTTAGGTCATCCCACACGTTTAACTGCCCTCATTCATTCAGAAACTAGAGCGCCAGGCTACAGGCGGTATGTGTACTATTCTTATATTATTTTTTTTCGCATGATCCGACTGCGATTCGAACACGCATTCTCTCTGTCGAGAGGTGGACGCTCTATCAACTGACGCAACTCGCTGGTCTGTAAAATATAATGTAGGTGCACGAGGAATATTACAGGCCCACGGTTCTACAGCCTTTTATTTCTTCGCATTTCTTTGATGTCTATATTCTTTTAAATAAGTCGTGCCAGTCTCACTCTCTGTGAAACTAGCGTTAAATGGTCCAAACTATCGGAATGTTATGCTTTGTCTTTTGGAGACTACCTTAGTTAATTCATATCCGTGTCACACGAAACTGGCTTCACAAGAAAGTTGCCACAACGGAGGTTCTTCCATTAGTAAACAAATTGATCGCAATTGACCAAAATTGACATTCCTGGTCCAAAAATTGCCAAATGTAGCAAACTACATAAGACTGGGAGTCCTAACACTGTTTTCGACGGTCTTCATGTTGTTTAAATGGGTCATGAGTTGTTTAAAGCCACAGGCTAACATTGACCACAGTTTAAAAAAACGACTGTGAGCTACATAATCCTCTATGCTCTAAGTGTCTTTGATAGTCTATAAATTAATCCAGAAAAAATTGGATTTCAAAATGATTTAGTGCTTTAAAAAAGTAAAAATCTAGAAGCACTCAATTGATCGGAATCACCTGCCCATTTCCTCCCATAGACATACTGTGTGCAGATCTAGGCTATTTTATCCTCCACCCGAGTGCAACTTGTTTATTCATGCATATCTTGCCAATGGCAGCATAACTTTCCAAACTTTTGCATTCTAGGGTGTTTATTTTGTCCATTTAAACACTACTATGTAGCTCACATATAACAATTGGACTTTTTTTAAAAATTGAAGCTCCACAATGTTAGCCTGTAGCTTTAACCTTCTCATCAATAGTTTGAACCTCAAATCTTCTTTAAAAAATAAAATAAACAGATTGTAACAGTCAGTTTCGGCCCCGTATACCTTTAATCGTTATCGATCATACGTCATGTATTTGGTGTATTTGTACTTTTCTCATTGCCATCTTGAAAATAAACTTACGTGATTATTACCACTGTGTCAAACATGCTATTTGTTGCTATAGAAACATAACATTTTTTTCGTATAACAATTGCATTGTAATAATGTCTGGCAGATTAATAACTACGGCTAATTCTTCTCAACGTCAAAAATCCAAGGTTTACAATGAAAACTTGACGTTTTAATGAAGTCTGCTCCACTTTCAGAAAGTAGGTAATAAACCTGCTATTCTCCAGCCTGTCGTAATCTTTTACCTTCTTACAGAGCATAATAACAAAGTAGACGTGAAGAGATATGGCTGTCTTTATTCTTTACAGAATGCACTTTGCTTGGTTGACGTCAAAAGAAACGATCGACTCATATCTACTGCCTTCTTCTGTTACAAGAGGCCATAAGTCGATTTCGGACTACAAGCTGCAATTTCAGAAGTGTGTTCTTCTTTCTTCTCATCACAAACTTGTAGACTCTATGCTCTGAAGATAGATCCGACGGTGGATTTTTCTCACCCCTGTACCTTCAAAACACTGTCAAGAGAAAAAGTTTCTAGCAAAGAGACAAGACGTAAGTTCGTTTTCACATTTATTTTAAGAAACCGAAAACCATACTAAGGAACAACAGAAGGAAGAAGCAGAAGAAGAAGAAGAAGAAGAAGAAGAAGAGACAGAAGAAGAAGAAGAAGAAGAAGAAGAAGAAGAAGACGAAGAAGAAGAAGAAGAAGAAGAAGACAGAAGAAGAAGAAGAAGAAGAAAGAAGAAGAAGAAGAAGAAGAAGAAGAAGAAGAAGAAGAAGAAGCAGAAGAAGAAGATGGCCTATGCAAGTATGCAGTGAATGAACATGATCATATGATAGGAAAGAAAGAGTTCACATTCTAACGATGCAGATGGTTTTGTGTTTAATAAATCATTTAATGGAAGAAATGGTATAACGGAAAACATGCTTTATGTGAAGGTTTCCCCGGAGCCCGCTAGTAAATAAGATTATAGATTAATAATATGTTATTTCGAAACAAACTTGAAATGTACAAATACTTTCACAAATTCAAAAGGTGAATGATAGCTTTTTTGAAGAATAGTATGTTTCCATTAGCGAAACATTTTTGTCTCCCTTATCCGATTTTTGTTACTCACATCTATTATCTCATCCATGCTGTAGAAAAATTGCAACGTTGGACTGTGCACTTGAAGACGTCTGATAGGAGAATACTCGGTGTTTTCACAGAATTGTTCGATGATGCAGAGTGAAGAAGTCGGAAACGCTCGCCTTAATCTAACAAATGAAACATTGTCAACTTTTCCAAACCTGACGTACATAGGACAAGTTCCCCATATACTTCTTATGTTCTTTGTAATAATTCTCTCCATTCTGTCTGGTTTATCTAATATATTTACTTTATACACGCTGAGAAAGGAGAACATATTCCCTGAGATTGAATGCTTTCTGCACAAGGCGTTGGCTTTGAGTGACATCATGTATATGATGACGATACTTATAAACTTTATTTTACAATCGGTTAACAAAACCGTGTGCATTGCATTGTATGCGTCCCTTTCTTACATGTCTTACCAATCCATTGTGATTATTCCAGCTATCAATATCAATCGCTACATCATGATAGTGAAACCACTTCATTATCATCGACTTATAACAAAGAAGAGACTTATTTGTGTCATGATGGTTGCCTTGTCTGCTGCATTTGCTACTATCGTCCTTGTTTTCCGTTTCCAGACTCCTGACTCTGTTTTACTACTGTGTGGGCAGGCACCGTCGGGTAGCGGAAATCTGATGGTTTTTCTCTTTGGTATTCCAATGATGATAGTCTTTGCTATACTTCTTTCAACCGGACTTCAAATTATGCTCCTAGCGTGGAAACATGGCAGACAGGTAGTAGCTCATGGAGAAAATGTGAGCCATTTCAAAGGGATTAAAACTATCTGCGTGATAAACTTATCTTACTTGTCTGTATGGATCCCAGTAATGATCAATATGCTTGCGTTTGAGCTCAGATGGTCTTTGAGCTGGTGGATGAGTTTTCTTGTGTACATTCCCATGTGGTGTAACATGACGTGGAATCCGCTCATATATTATCTAACTAGTAACGCGTTTAAAGTTGCCTCGTTAGAATCAATTCGTGACTTGAAGGCATTTCTTTTGCGACAGGTGTAAGATTTTTCGTATTCAAGTTGAAATTTAGCTTCTGGTCATGAGTTCATGCGACCGTGTTTAGCAGACTTTTTAGGAGCAGCAATGAAGTTTGCAGAAAATAGGCCTAACAAACAAAACAATTGAATGATTGCGTGTCTTTCTTGACAAGATCTGTTATCAGTTTTCGCTATCGACAATACGTCATTTTATCAGTAGCGGGCGCGCCTCTCCAAGATACCTTGGCCCCCCTCCCCCCCCCAAAAAAAAAAACTTCCCGTTTTAAATACAGTGCGTCCCACAAAAAAGGAAACCGAGATTGATGAAGATATTTTTATATCTTAATAACAAATGTGAAGAAAAAAATCGCACATGGTTGGAAAGAATATTTTCTCTTCTTTAATTTGTTACCAGTCACAGAGATTCCCATTCACGCATGGCTGAGCAAAGACAAATACGGACACAGTCATGAAATCATTTGCACGAGCAAATTTGAAATTCAAACTGTCATGCTTGAATGTATTCAAAATATCTTCCACATTGAAGGACATCATTGAAAAGCCGATTTTATCTTCTTTCATATGATACAATATTTGTGAAACATAACCGATGCATCAGTGAGAAAAGACAATTTGAAAAGATGCTAGATTTCAGAAATGTTCCAAAATGCATTCATTAAAACCCTCTTTTCTGGATTTGACAGCCAGCAACCAAAAGATTACCTTGCGAACGTGATTAGGAGCTTATTGTTGTGCCCAAGCAAGATATTGTGTGAAGTCAGCCGTGCGTGAACCTTTTTGTTCAGCGTGCTTCCAATTGCTCAAAATGTATTCATTCTAAATATCACGCTAAAACAGGCATGTTTAAATTTTTCTTGTTCTCCGGCATACATTATTCATTTTATACGCATGATGTGTCGGACAAAAGGGGGAACTATGAATTTTTATGTCATGCTTTTGTTTCTAAAAAAAATAATTACACTTACTACCATGAAAATCCACTCAAAGATGGAATATGCGCGTGCAAATGAAATTTTGGTAGCACCAATATTCATTGTTTTAATTCAATAATGCGTGAACGATAAATTATAAGTTATGTAGCACATGATAGGAGAGGAACAGAGCTTTACAATCATATCTAATTCATTGAAGAAATTGTTTATTATGACAGAATAGTTTTGCGATGAAATTCGGTTTCCTTTTTGGGGGGACACACTGTACATTAACACGGGTTGAATATTAAAAAGGTCCGGTGAAAAATGACTGGTTTAAAATTTGTGGCGTATACCCAACCAATTGTAATGCTACCTGTAAATGTCATATGAAATCATAACGCAAGTGTGTCACCCTCTGACTTTCTTTAGTAGAATCGTGAATTTTGCAAACGTCTCTGTTTGTTGCCTGTGTGCATGCTCATCAGTAAAGGTGGTCCCAGTGTGATATTGCTGAAGGTGCAAAATTGAGCCTATTTATCTCAGTGTGTACTGTAACAGATTTTGTACAGTATTAATGACATGTTTCTTCTCATGAATTTAGAGTCATTGCTTTATTTTCATTTTTATCGACGTTATTTCACCATCAAAGCAAAAAATACAAAAGTGTATAAGGGCAGTGAAAATAACCGTTCCTGATTCCTGGGGTATCCTATAACGCACGTTCCACACGATGAAAGCATGAAGTAAACAGTGCTCGAGTGATACAAAATATTTTATCAACCACCTAACTTCTGAAGTCGTATGTAGCATTGACAAATAACATTTCAGAATTAAATTAAATCCATATGTGTAGAAGTTATTGTGGGTTGGTTAGGGAACATTGGTTCCAGCAAACTATGAAGAAGGAAGCAGATTAGGCTGATAAAGATGAGCAATTTAAAGCTTGGTTGTTATTCTTGCTGGGTGAGCTATTATATGTCCAGTTTGGGTTGTATTGACCTTGTCGAAGTGGAATTGAAATATCCAAAAATGTAAAAGGTATACATCAGATACAAAAAGGGTCATGTGACCTGTCACCACGATACCCTGATAAAGTCGCACATCTTATGAAACGTCAACTAAGGAGTAAAAATATTTGGTGTGAAATTTTAATATTCAATCTTTTGCAAGATGTGAAGGTCATAGGACTTTTGATTTTTGAGGACCTTTCACTCTCATACTTTGTATCATAATTACGATATTTGGTACTGTCTGACTTTGGGATGTGCGAGTTTATCAGGGTATCGTGTAATCTAATTTATATTCTAGCCGAATTATTTCGTCTTCCCCGCGGCGCAATCACTGGGGTAAGTGCCCTAACTCGGCTTGGTGTGATATTCGGGCTTTGGATGCAATTCGGAGAAAATAAGACGAAATAATTCGGCTAGAATCTAGACTAGGTATCGTGGTGACGGGTCACAAACAAAGTTAAACAATACTTGTGACATTTGAAGTAGACCATAAAGAAGCTGTATATAATCAGACGATGGCATAATTTAAAGACTCTTTTTTTTTCAAAAACACATTTCAAAAGTGATAAAACGAATTTTCTGTTATTCAATAACAGAAGACTTTGTGTAAATGTGAAAGCAGGTTTATGTATTAAAGAAAATATCCTACTAAAGGTAAATTGCGCAAACTTTATTGGCATAAATATTAAGGAGATTATTTAACACGGAAATATCATATTGAACATACTTCAAATAAAAGATATATACTTGATGATCAGTCTTTGCTATGAAACCAGACAAAAGATCAATAAAATTCTAGGATTATGGTTGGCAAAAACAAATGAAGGAAACAATGTATCTCACATTCAGGTCCGTGGAATTGAAATTTATACGGGAATAATATCAGAAATAGTCCTTCAAGAAATACTTTTCGGAGAAAATTAAAACTAAAACTTCTTGAAGAATTTAATCATTATGTCATGATTTATGTTTAATCAATATAATTATCTGATGAATATAGTGTAAATGTGTTGATAACAAACAAGCGACACTTGGTGTATTTTTAGATTTTGCAGAAGCATTTGACACGATTAATCATGATATTCTTTTACAAAACTGCATCATTATGCATATACTGCATCATAATTTATGACGAATCAAAGTCAAAGAAAGGGGATATTTTATGTGGTGTTCCTCAGGGCTCAGTTTTAGGTCCCACACATTTTCTTATCTATATTAATGATTTACCTAAATCTTCGTCATATTTCTACTTTAGACTATTTGCTGACGACTCAAACTTGTTCCATGCTTTTGATTCAGGATTGCACGATATTAATTTACCAGGAAGTAAGAGAATCTGTTCCGTGTAATTCAGTGGTGTGATGCAAATAAACTTCCAATTAATCATGATAAGACGAAATATGTGCTATTCAAGAATAGAAGATTTTATATTAATGTGCAAGGAGATTTGTATATAAAAGGAAAAATCCTGCAAAAAGTTACTTGCGCAAACTTTATTGGAATAAACATTGACGAGAATTTAACATGGAAATATCATATTGATCAAATTTTTTATTTAAAAAAACAAAAAGATGTTGACATTGTATATAAATTACACCATTTTGTAACAAGACAAGTTTTGATGATGATATACAATGCATTTATTCTAAATGGCATTGAAGTATGGGGTGGTACCTGTACTACGTATCTAAATCAAATATTACCGGTACTTAAAGAGAATACACAGTACTGGATTGACTTACTGCAGAACAACAACATTTTTATAACAGGCAACTGCTTTCAAACCTTCTGTGAACAAATGGTATTCTAAAAATGTCAGCATACAGGTACAGGAGAGAGTAATTAAACAAACAGAACACTCGTTGTGACATATCTGTTAGCATCCAAATCGCCGCACTAGCCTGACAAAGTGATAACCCAGAAATCTATACGTGGCGACTAAAGGTAATTGTTGCCATACACACTGCGGCAACGGGGCGAGCGAGCGCGCCGTGAGGCGGGTACCCAAACTGCCCGGAGAGCGCGCGAGAGCGTTTATCTATTAGTGCGATGAATTGAAAATCTAATGCATAACGTGTAGATTGAGCTCAACCTGGAAACCAATGAAATGTGAAATTTTGATGATAAGCATATTCTTCCATCATACACAGGCACATAGCCCCAAGCTGGTGTGTTCTCTTTAAACAAAAACGAGCTGTTCGTGCCATAACATTTAAGAATCATATGGAACATTAAATGCGATTATTTTATGAATGTAAAATACTTGACTTCTATCAATTATATCACTTCACGATTTATACGTATATGTATGACCTAATTTATGGTCACACACCAGATGATTTGTCATTATATTATTCATACGTTGATCATTGTTATGAAACCAGACAAAAAATAACAAAGATCTAGGGATCTGGTCTGTAAAAATAAACGTAGGAAAGCAATGTATCTCACATTCAGGTCCCATAAATTGGAATCTGCTGGAGAACGATATTAGAAATAGTCCATCAAGAATCACTTTTCGTAGAAAATTAAAACTAAAACTTCTTGAAGATTATATGATTAATATATGATTAATGTCTAATTCAATTGTAATAATGTATAATTGTAAATAATGTATGATTGTGTATATTTAGTAATTAGTAATTAGTCATTAGAATTTTTGACCTAGATGCAGCATCTTCTTTGTCTTCCTTCTTATCTTATTTTCCTCTTTTCTAAGCGCATAGAGACCCTGTCAAGGGTATTATGCGCTATACAAGAACGGCGCTATTATTATTAATATGATTATTTAATGTATGTAGTGTAAAAGTGTTCATTTTTAGATAATATGTTTTATGAGACTAACTTAGATTAGCATTATCATACTATTATTTAGCTCTCATAGTATCAAACGGCATGTTTTTATATGTATACTTTCTGTAAATGTTTATATTTCTTTTCTTTTCTTTTTTATTGTAAATTGTATGTTGTAATTCATTATGTATATGTAAATATTGTATATTGTTCATTGCAGTTTGATATCAAATTCATTCATTCATGTTAAAGATTGTGTCATTCATTTGCGCGTCAAAAAACACCTAAATGAATGAGATCAGCTGAAATCATATCCAATGTGAAGATTAATATAAATAAACACCTCTCATAGAGACTTGGGGTAAAATATTGAGTTTTGGTGAAAATCTGGTTAAACTTTTTCAAATTACTCAGAAGCAATTTCAAAAAGTCTGCGACGTCAAACGTGCACGTGCCGTTCCAAAATTGTCCGATCAGCCGTTAGCCAAAGGTCGTGCGGAGGTTAGCCGTTTAACCAATCAGTGCGCTCCGCTGGTCTTGCGACGATACACATAACCGCGATTCGCAGTTGGAGCAAAATTGAAACTCACGGAAAGAACAACATTCTGGTAACATGTCGTTATTAGTTTTTCTCATAAAACAACAAATTGATGACGTATGGATCTCAAACTTTCAACACACCATTTGTAAGTACTAAACTGTCTACCGTTTGGTATTGATAATGAAGGGAAGTAATGGACTTGCACATCCCTGACACAATCTTTAAAGGGGGAAAGACACCAGGAATGCAAGTTTGAATGAAATAAAACGTAACTTTAGCATGTTAAAAAAGTTGTAATATGTAATATTCATTGGATTGCTGAAAGCGAAATTACAGTAATAAATCGACTTGTTGGTGGGTTGAATGGCTGGTTTGTTGACCTTTGCCAAAGGTTGGCTGTTGCAATTATTTAATAGCTGGATGACTAATCTGGTCGTCTTGGTTGGTTGGTTGGGCTTGTTAAAGGGACTGTATAACAATGTTTCCAGTTTAAAAATCTGAGCTACATGATTCCCCATGCTACTAGTGTCTTTGATGCAGTCTAAAAATGAAGCCCTGAAAAAATTGCAGTGTAAAACAATCATTAAGTGCTTTAAAAAAGTGAAAATCATTGAGAGACCATTCCAGCTTTTCTCCATAGACTGCTGTGTTGCAGAATTTCCTATCGCCCGATATAAAATTAATGAGCCAATTTGTATCTGCACATATTGTACTAGTGACAGCATAACTGTCCAAACTTTTATGTTCTAGGGTGTTAATTTGTCCATTCAAACACTGTCAGATATGTCAGATATCAAAGTTCGACAATTTTTTAAATGGGTCTTCCACAGTGTTATATAGTGTCTTTAAATGGTTATTTGGGCTTGGTTAATGATTGTGTGGGGTTGTGTTTAGTTGTAAAACAAATTGGCCAATGCCTCCATGAGGGGGAGACGGGCTGACTACCGGTGTTTGTGCAGGGGAATCCCAAATCCCAGGAAACTGGGACTCCGGTTGGATTTCTTCCTCCGGGCAGGTCACGTGACCCGGATTCCCCAACTGGGTGTTGAGGTAATACTCTCACTCCCTCGTCTCCTCCATACTATTTTTTTTTAAATGATGCTTTGTGAGGTGATTTTATATCGTGTAAATTATGAATATTGTATGAAGCATATGGATTGACATATCAAATGAGAGATGGGAAAGTTGTCCCAGCGATAATAAATATTGATGAAAAGGCATTATCAGTCTCCAGAGTTGTTCTTCTTCTCACAATATTTCTCTAAATTATATATATAATATCTTTGCTTTGAGCTCATTTAAGCTTAAGTGTTCCACTTACCACATTTTACCCTACTGTCCTATTTAATTCATGTATTTTTTTAAATAGTAGTTCCATTCAGAGTCATAAGGCATGCTTTTTAATAGACGTTTGTATGACATAAAAACAATATTACAAAACTCAAACAAATTATTCTACATCCTTTTTGAAAAGGTAGAATCTGAAACAATAAAAATCAAACAAAATACAAATCGTTAATGAAAAAAAAACTTCAAATTGACCTGAAAACGGGTCAAGGGATCAAATTAACCTGGAATTATCTTGGGCCGGATTAAAGGGAGAAGGAGCCGGCAACTAACAGGCATAAGTTAAGAAAATATTTGAATTCTCGCCAACCAATCAGATCGCAAGTGTACTGGTCTGAAGCTGACCATACGTGACCGATGCATGCCACCCGACGTGTGTTAGTCGCCGGGTGGTAATGTATGCACTGTTTGAATCGATAAGCTCCTCCCCTATAGCTGTTTCTGCAAGTTTTATCCCGGGATAAAACTTGCAAAGACGTAAAATAAGCACAAATTAACTAATTGATAAGGCCTTGCTGAGGGTGAGTATCACACAGTACCCCCTTATTTAGGCTGTCTTTATCACCATGTACCATAATTCTCACAATACTCACAATGTCATTTTCTTTTCTTAACTTAAGTCTGTTGGTTGCTGGCTCCTTCTCCCTTTAAGTCGCTTCCCATGAAATTTCAGTCGGGTTCCGATTCGGAGCTGATACGGAGCTGAAATGGAAACAGATGTCGATATGAAGGGGGTTATAGAGTCTTATGTGCAATTGCTATGGAAGCGTATTGGACGAAATTCCATAAAAACTAAAATTCCATGCGTGTCACATATCAAAGACGCCGGAATGTATATGCAAAACTCTACGCACCGAAGATGTTCATTTTGTCAAAAAAACGTGGTACTCAAACTTCCCGGTCACGGGGAAGAAACACCCATAAATTGGCATATATTAGTGAAGGGACCTTTATAACTCCGATAACAAGAAATACTTTCTCTCTCACGCGTAACATTACACGAAACCCACCTTTCTTTTCACATGAACGTAATGGACTATAAACAAGCACTTACTAAACTTGCTTCAAGCCAAAGATGGATTTCAAACGATTACTTTTTGTCGTATGCATAAAAGTCTGCTTGCCATTATTGAGTAATTCCTAAGGATTTCAACAATCATACCATAGCAACGCATGGTGAGCCAGGGAGGAACCAAAGTGCACCAAAGGTCAGTTTGGGTGATTTTTTTTCTCTCCCAGTTGAAAGATAATATACAGTGCGTCTCCCAAAAAATGGTCCAATCGGAAATTATTTTTAAACATATGAAAATCATATACAGCCTAGTCAATGTGGGTATGTCATAAAGCTAAAAGAACATACTTTCCAGTGCAATTTATTTCATTTCATTTGGTTGTGTCAATCCTGAGATATATTGACTTTTCTGCAATGACGCAAAATCACGTTTGTCCCTGTATACTGTATGTGCCTTTCATGTGCATGCAGCTTCTGCATATTGTTTAACAAAGACACCCCAATGAGAATGTTAACAGTATTGTGTACTCGTTCACTTTAGCTGAACAGATTTTTCAGGTTATACATTTCTGATTTCCAATTATTTGAAGTACAAAGGAGGTACATAACTTTGACAAAAGGGCTAAAATAAATGAGATGTGCAGATCATCATGATGTCAGTGTGAATGCAATCTGGTAAACAGAAGACATGAACATGTGCGATATCATTTCAATGCCAAGTAAGTGTTGTTTGTATTTGATTTTTTATTTACTAGATAATCAGAAATAAACATATCGAAGGAAAAAAGACATTTGTTATTAGTTTTATTATTGATTTTTATAAATTAATTTGTATGAGTTCTGCAAGTAACATTACCACCAATTCCGTTGTCATTATGACTAATACACAAAAGTGGGACAAACGTGATTTTGCCTGACTGCACAATAGTAATCAAGACTTATGAAAGCAAATTGAATGGGACTAGGTTCATCAGAAAGAAATACACATACCTTTTGAAAAAAATACATACCTTAAATATTTTTCTCACGATTGGACCATTTTTTTTTAGACAAACTGTATTGCAGAATACCCCAGTAAAATACCCAATTCTGGTATGCACATTAAAGGGGTAAATTTACTTCTTCAAAAGACAAAATCCTTCATATTCCCAGTGAAGTGACTTATTTTTATAAATCTTTCAATGTTACACAGAATTTTTAAGTTACCGATATGAAATTGCTCTAACATACTCCTGATGGGTCATTTCACTGCATAAATTGGTTGAAAATAGATAAAAACGCAATCTCCATTAAAAAAAATTGTAGGGTAGTTCACTGAAAAATGGACTAATTACCCATATTTTTTATAAAGCCAGAAAAAATGTTTAGATTTCCCTGGATTTCCGCTTCTATTTTATCACTACCATTTTGTCTGATGTCCAAGCTTGAAGTTGATATCAGATTTGACTCCCATCATTACCCTATTGTCACGATTTTCCTTGGCACATTGACCCAGAAAATGTGTTTATTTTGTTCCGGAGCTGAAAGATTCGCAGTCATAAGGTGCCTTTACACGGGCACGAATTTTGATTCCGCGTCACCCCGCACAATGGCGTACCTAGGCGTGCTATTCTGTGGTATGCAGCTCGCTCAACTCTCTAATCCTTGTGATTGTAACCGGTGTGATGGTCTAGTGCTTAGAGCGTCCGCCTCACGTCCGGAAGGTCGCGGGTTCGAGCCCCGGTCATACCAAAAACTTTTTAAAAAGTTTAACATTTTGTCACGAACGGCTACGCACTTTTTTACTAGCCGCGCACCATCACGAATGGTACCACGTGCGTTTCCCTCATTGGCACGTTACGATGAGTGCCATGGCGTAGGGGCGCTCGACATGCGGCTCTGAGTTGTGACCACTGAACAATTGTGGTTCTGAAATAGCAAGGTTCCTACGCCGATATGGGATTTAAAAAAGGGTGTTTTTTATTTTTTTGGCTGGTTTAAGTAACTGAAAAAACTTCTTTTCCAAATTTAGTAGGGTATGGTAAATTTCTTACATTGTCTCATTTGTGATACACGTTTCTGTTATTCTTTCATTATATGGTAATTCACAAAAAAAATGCCTACTTTTTTATTAATCCAGTAGAAATGTTTAGATATTCAGGGATTTCTAATTTTATTTTATGACCACCATTTTCTCTGATTTCTTAGCTGGAGAGGAATGGAACCAATCATTTCGAAAAAAAAATAGAATAACTAACGAAGAACTAGATTTCCGTTTTTATCAATATAGGGGAAAACATTTCAAAGTCCATCGGAACTTTAAATTCATTCATGCATTATTTCACTTATCAAAGCTCAGAATCATTTTTTGTAAATCCCACATCTGCTGCAGAAATAATCAAATTAGTATCTGATATTAAAACATTGAAGCTAGTGGACCAGACGACATATCACCACGGGTTATAAAAGCATGTATTCACTACTTTGCCGAACCGTTATGTCATATTTTTAATAAATCATTTACCACTGGAATTGTACCCAATATACTCAAAACAGCAAAAATTGTCCCATTGTTCAAGAAAAGTAATCCAGAACGCATAGAAAATTATAGACCCATTGCTCTACTTTCTATATTTTGTAAGCTACTTGAAAAAATTATGCATAAAAGACTTTATGATTTCCTAAAAAAAAAATGATATTTTAACACCAGAACAATTTGGATTTCGTAAAAACCATTCTACCTCATTAAGTATACCGAACTTTTCTGATTTTCTTTTACATGAGCTTGACAAAGGCAAATTTTGCTGTGGAGGTTTTATGATTCTATCCAAAGCATTCGACACCATCGACCACCACATCCTATTACAAAAAAATTATATTCTTACGGCATAAGACCTCTACAATGGTTTCAAAGTTATTTATCTGACAGGAAACAGTACGTGGTGGTCGATGGTGTTGAATCTGCACACTTATGTACAACAATCGGTGTTCCGCAGGGCTCAGTCCTTGGACCCCTTTTGTTTCTTCTATATATTAATGATATTGTCAATTGCTCTCAGGTATTAAAATTCTCATATTTGCCGATGATACTGTTGTTGCTCACTCTGACAAAAATATCAATGAACTTATTACTACTGTTAACCGTGAATTATTGTTGTTAAACGATTAGTATAAATGTAATAAACTATATTCAAATTTTGACAAAACAAAATATATTATATTCCATTCAAAAAACAAAAAATCCATCAAATATTGAGTCTATTAGAATTGAAAGCAATGAAATTAAACGATCTTAATCTGTTGAATATTTAGGTATCCTCATTCATGAATTTCTTGATTGGAGGCATCACATTTCCAGGGGCGTAGGCTGGTTTGGGCATGGGGAGGTGCACA
>JZLH01S0606043.1:2398-13747 GCA_001188425.1 Eucidaris tribuloides | reverse complement strand
ATTTAGGTACGACGAGCTAAAATCCATTTGTGGAAAACTGTATGTCAAAACGCATTTTGTTGGAAAACTTTATTTCGAAAGAATATTAACTACTTTTCTTATTTCTTTCGAACATTTTATCATGCAACTTAATTTCTTCAATATAATGAAAATATCAGTGTAGCTGTGTTGAAGATTGGTTCTTCAAGTAGTCACGATAAGTTATTTTTCTCGTGCCACCTATTGGTTTCCGACCAGATTACAAACAGGGGCTTTACTGCCAATGTACGTCTGGCCTTCTCTTGGGTGGTATTTCATGCGAATTGGTGGAAGATGGTAAGACGTGCGAATTCTAGAAGGGTTGGAGAAGAATTTTTGTAGCGTTTGTGGAACAAGATTGGTCATGAGTGCACGTTGATTGTACCTCAGCATGCGAGGATTCGAAATTACAAGAAGACCTCTCTGCCGATTAATTTTAATGGGAATTGTTAAGTACCAAACTATTCAAATATACTGCCAAATAAAACATCTTTTTAGAGACATTCCACTTAGTTCTGGTAACATGCCGAAATTGCATAGAATACTTTGCATAATTATCGGTAAAACAATATGACTGAAATAGTAAATGTATAAAGTTACAAGGGAAATATGCTCGTTTATAAATGTAGTCTTTAGATCAGCGCTACGGCTGCCTCTTTTTCCCTTATCATCGGCATTATGTCACACATCTGCACAAAGCAGATACACCATCTTTCACATTTAGATGCTATTAGAGTCTGTTTTTATATTACTGGAACCCTGCTGATTAATTCCCCAACTTTCGAATGAAAGTTAGTTAAATTAATGTGTTCTTTGTTTAAATCTTTAATGTACTTCTCCACGAGCGTCTGGCTTTTTTCGATCATCTCCAGACTCAGTTGCTGACCGGAGGGGCCTGCGATTCTTATGGCTACGATCAGCGTATTATATGGGGTCAGTCATTTCATAATTCCATTGTAAGATTTAATGACATTTGATAAATTCAACTTTTGTAGCGAGTTAACAGAAATAAGGTAAATATTGCTCTTTCAATTTTACAATATACAAAAGAAATTATTACCTGAAAACTTTCCATTGAGTAGGGAATTGTTTATTAATAACTTAATTTAAATTCCTATCGTTTGCCCACTACTTAGTGAATTTTCGTCAGACCAAATGGTCTTTCACTCGATAAACGTCGCCCAGGAAGAGCTTTGAGATCACCAGTGCTAGATACATGGAAGGTTGGCAATCCCGGTGACAATGTTTGTCCGTGGATGGATGAAGATGAGCATAAAGAACCGTTATTAACTGTGAACCTTCAAAAAATAATGATGCATGAGAATTAAAATATACACTGTGCCATTGAGTAGTAATCTCCACCCCAATAGTGGTTCTATGGCTAGAATTATTAATGTTAGTTACAGGAGCCAAATGCACCATGAAAAACTGTTCATAATTAAACTAATAAAGGAGATCAATGATGGGCGAACTTAATTTCTAGCCAAGATTATTAGCAGGATCGTGCATTTTAGTTACTCCATGCTTTGCGAGACCTAGAATTTGCTTAAAGGTAGATTGTAGAATGCAGAGAAGGGATCTTGATAGGCCTAATGATCGTAATCTCTTTCCATCAGGCGTTTACCAATTGACACTTGTCTTGCTTACAACATTGCTTTGGGATAGCGTGCACAAATGATTAACTTTTCTGAAACATTCATGAATCACTATCGAAGATTTATATCTGCAAAGTCCTATCCCTAAGGGACATTGGCCTACAGGAGTCACATGACAGATGAGTCAATCAATACTATATAATGGATTGATGCTGGATCGTCTGAATAAAATTATTAATAAACCATATCAATCCTTTTGTGCCATAACTAGTCTGGTATTATTCTTCACTCTATTGCGACGCAGCGGAGCATTTGGTTCTCTCGTTACATAAGTCAAGTAGAGAAATGGTTAGACCATAATTGGAGCGTAAAGCTTGTATCTGTTTTTAGAAGCAAAATGTCACAAAGTCAGAGCCACATCGTATTAGAGAATGGAAGACTCAATCCCCCTTTTATTTAATTTTTCGCGCGCTCTCTCCACTCGTTCCCAGATTGATTCTCTCACACCCCTTATCAAAAACCAGCGGTCGGGTGGTTTTGGTCACGGTGTTAACAACGTGTTTTATTTTAAAGAATGATTAGTCTCGTGGTAGAGTGTGAAAACTACTTGCGAATCATGGAATGGCTTGGTTTCCAATGTTGGTTCCTTCATTGGCTGTGGCCCTCTGCGTAACGATAGTTGGTTTCCCCGACGTAAAAATCGTTGCATTCTTCGTTGTTGCAAACGACACCGTTACACAATGTTCCTGCCTTTTCTCCTTTGGCTACCATGTCCTTAACATGAACCAGACTTTGTTAGAGTGTATATTCTGTGACTTAAACGCCGTGTGAAACAACCCACCTTCTCAAAAACCGCTACTAGATCTTATCCGTTTTTCAAATTCGTGTATGTATTGGGATGTTACTGATATTTGCTTAAATTCTTTGGAGGTCTCTGGTGTACTATCTTTCTTTCGTTTTGGATATTTGGCTTTCTATTGTTTTCCACTTACAGATCATTGACCATAGCGTTAGCACTTGAATTCGATCTATTAAGGTATTGGCCACACATTCAAATAGCGTCATTTACACAGTTCAACTATCATGATCTATTTCTTGCCAGGACATTTTTTGTTGAGAGAAGGAAGAAAGTTTTCGTTCGTTGGCTAACAGTAAGATTTTTATTATTATGCTGATTACTGTTATTTAGTTATCATTATCATTATCTATTAGTTATTATTATTATGTATTTTATTATTATTATTGATTTTTATTATTATTATTATTAATATTATTATTATTATTATTATTATTATTATTATTCATATCATATCATTATTATTAATATATAATAATAATGAATAATATTATATTTATTATTATTTATTATTATTATTATTATTATTGTTGTTGTTGTTGTTATCTCATCTCATCATCATCATTACTATCACTAGTTGGCAACCAGGAAGGCAAAATATGTTAGGTTCAAGGTCATAATGGAACAATTAATAAGCTGGGCCATGCCAAAAATGTTCTATTTTGCATGGTCCCCGCTGTACGTATCTTTCATTACTTTATTCGGTTGTGCGACACCATTACGGTGATATTAGCGTAATCTGATTACATTTTTATTTAAATGTGAGGTGATGTTTGTATTTTTGTTATTCTTTTAGTATAATGTACTAATTTAAAGTTAGTGATTTTTAAATTTGAGAATGTCAAGTCAAAGTAGAAGATAATTATCGAAGTATAGATTTAAAGATAGATTGTTTGTGCACCTGCCATGTTGATATAGAATTTAGTATTTTTGTGTACATTATGTATTTATAAATATTCGGTGATATGAATAAGAGATGAAATCTTGATGAATGATTCAAAGGTATTAAGAAAAGAAATTGATATTTTTTATATCCCAGGTTGTTATATGGATACATGATATGCAATCTGTTTATGTAACTTGAATTTAATTTCAGAATAAACCCAACATATGGATGTTCTTTTTATTAGATTTACACCGATTCAGGCATGTTGTGTTTAATGATGGTGTCGTAATCTATATGAGTTCAATAACCTTCGTTAACAGTCTTCAGTCTTGTTGTTGTATTTCTATCTAGTCGTACGTCTTCAGTCCAGTTTGTCATTCTTCATGTCCAGTAAGTAAAACGTCCGTAAATAGAATCAACTATATCCAGTGAAATCTCTTCCATTTAAGATTTTGTTGATGCATTTATGAGCTAGGGGATTTACTTCTTCGAAATCGTGTATCTATATCTTTTTTATGCAATTTGAACCTTTCTTTCTTCTTTCTACGATTTTATTAGCTTTATTGTGTGGGGTGTGCAATTTGACGTTTGTTTCTTTTTTTGTTTATGCAATTTTTCCTAAAAAAAAATTGTTTTTCATGTTGACGATTTTGGTTGATGGGTGGTGGGGCTTCAGATCTACTTTTGATTTAATTATTGCAAATTAATTCATCTGCTTATGCAATTTTTCGATACAATGTTCTTCTCTTACTTTCTAACAATTTTGTTGTGATTGCTTTTTTGGTGGGCTGGTTTGACAATTATCTAACGATTTGTTTATCATTTTATTATTTTATTGGGTAATTTATGCAAATTAATCCAATTAACTATTTTTTTCCAGTTTCTTGACAGTTTTTTCTGTTTGTGGCTAGGTGGGGCTTAAGCTTCTACCCAACTTTTGAATTATTATGCCATTTTAATTGAATTTTGCATTGTAATTGCAATCAATAATCACCATGCTTTTCTCATTTTTCTCAACCATTTGTTTAGTTTGCTTTCTGTAGGTAGTTGTCATAACTTCTACCCCCAGATTTTTTATATTGTTGTCCATTTTTTGTTATATTTTATGAGTTTATTCATAATTTATTTCCTCTCTTGCTTTTAATTGGTTTCACTTCAGTGTTTTTTTAACGACAATCATTGAGGAAGGTTGGTGGTGTTTATTATTATTTTATTTTATTTTCTCTGAGGTATATTTATTTTTTCACTTCTAACTTTTTTTTATTTCTATTTTCGACATAATTTTTTTTGTTGACCTGATTTATAATATTCCAATGTTTGATATATGATTTCTGATAGATGACGATGGTATGTCGATTTAGTTTTCTTATGTTTTCCCTGACTGGAAGATAAGGAGGACCTTTTACGGTACCCTCGGATGTGTGGGAGGAAGGATCCCAACCTTTGGTACTGGGTCACGAAGAATGCCTCGTAGCAGTCTTATTATTTCTTTCTTGAGTTTGCTGAATAAGAGATTAGTTTTTGCTAGAAAAAAATACTAGCTCGGCCGTATCAGCGGTGGAATTAATTTTTTTTTTTTTGGGGTGATTTTAGAGCTGGTTTTTATTGGGGTTTTTTCATGGGTACTTTTTCGTTGTTCCAGATTGGTAATATATGACGTGCATGTTTTCTGTTGGTGTCATTCTAATCACATTTATTACTATTTTTGTTCATGCCTATAAAAATAACCCCCGCCCCCCCTCCATAATTTTTTTGTCTAGCATCTGAAAAGGCGATTTGAGGAATATGTGCCAGATTGTTTTTTTGGGTATTTTGGGCTTTGGGCTTTGCAAGGGTTCTATACCCGTCGCCTCGGCGTTTTATCTGCTTTAGGTCCAATAATTAATGTTAAGTTAACAAAATAATCTTGAAAAATACAGTACCTAATGTCAGTAAAAATATTTGTGTTGAATAAGAATTTACTGTAGCTTCGGATGGCTAGGGGAGGTGCCAGTGTATCTATTTTAGCCGGATTGAGATTAACTTGATACCTTATCTATGTTATGATAAGAATACTACGTATGACCTTTCAATATTTTATTTATTTAAATAATAATTCTTTATTATGCTTTGTATGTTTTTTCCTCCTCACTACATCTGCCACCATCTAAACATCCGTTGTGTACAATTTGTTTCAGAGAAGTTCACTGGTTCTTTGCTTACCTTTTTAGACAAAGACCCTGCGCAAAAATACGCATAAGTAAGAATAAATAATCTGGCTGGATTCCATTACTCTGTTTACTCCTTTGAATCAATACATTATTCACATTGTGTGATTTTCCCAGATGATAGCAACCACCAGTATTAATGAGGAAGTTTGTCAAGTTGGGAAACCAAAAAAAAATCAAGCAATTAACTTATTACCTTATCGAAGATACGCAGAGCACGTTGGTGATACATATTCTATTATTTTATTCTTATTATTGATATTGTCGCGTATTCTTTGATTTGACAGTAACATTCTTTTGTGCTTTTATTTTGGCTAACGAATTTACTTTAGAAACACAGATAATTTTTATTTTTATTTTCACATATTTTTAGTTTAGTTCCAGTTAAAAAATACAATTTGAGTTGTACCTAGATATATAAATATATTTTTGACAGTCGTTTTGAATTATGTTTTTTATTATTTTTTCTTTTTTTTTAATTTTTTTCTTTTTTTTTTGTTTTACATATTATTTCCAAATCTCAGAGTCCCTACGCACATTTAAATATATTGAGATATGATGTTGTTATTTTGAAGTGTGACTGAAGTGGTTGAATCTTGTTTTAGAATTTATTACTCAAGTTTGCTTAGGACTGAAACAATTTTGCTCGGCGTATGGACATTGCTTGTGAAATGATATGTTTTTAAGGAATATTTTTAACGACATTGTTGTATTCCCCAGTGACTCATTCATATCTTAGTTGTAAAAAGGGGTTTCACTATTAATGCATTATATTCTATGCTGGTTTCTGATTAATCTGATGATGTAATTGTCTATACATTAGTCAAACTTGAGTAAATTAGTGCTCGTAAATACAGCTCCGCTTCTCTCTTGCGCGCTTTTGCGTAGAGTCATCTCAGATACAATAATTCAGTTTTATACGAGTTATGTATAAAATTTAAGCCTAGCAATTGCTCCATTCGATTGATTCAACTCATTTAGATACTAGATACATAGTAGCCCGCGATAAAGTCATTAAAAGACCCTAGTTTCTTCAGGTTATAAATAGTTTGTTGAGACATTATTTATAACACGTTAATTTCCCGTACGTCACACTCCGAAGTTCCCGTAAGCACAAAGGGGTATATAATATGTGGAACCCTTGCAAACTTAAAAATATATTCAACAAGGCACCATACAACATTACAATGAATTCCATGCATATAGCAGCTATACGTACGTCACGGATTTTTTGCACAGTGTGCTTGTGTTTTTTCCAAAGCATGCAGGCCAAACTAAATCCCATTAAAGGTTCCAATTTTTTTATCCAGGTACACACCAGCGCCGAAAAATTCGGTTTCACGTATTAGATTTGCCAAATGTCATGCATGCTTTTAATTAAATCTTGTGTAGATGGGGGATTGTGGGGGGGGAGTAGTTAAATTGATGACTAACATATTGGTTACTATGGACCGACATTTTTTTTCCAAATCCGAAGGTCCGAAATATTTTCCCGTCACGCCAGCTGACGAAACTCGCTCAGGGGGGGAGGGGGGAAGGGTCATGACAATTATTTTTCTAAAATCCCCGAAAAAATCAATTACTTCTCATTTTAAAACACCCCTCTTTCTACGAAAAAGGGGGGTAATATCGTGAAAAAAGGGGGTGATTTCGGGTGAAAAGGGGGGTGTTTGGGGGTGTTTAACACTCCCCTTCTGCTAAAGGGGGTGTTTGAACACCCCAAACACCCCCCTGCGTACGCGTATGAATCCATGACAATTGAACGTCTAACTTTAAGGATAAAACAACTATTTTTATAAAGACATTCAATCACTGTTTTATGATTGCATTTTGCTTCCTCATATTCTAGCTGTATTAATACACGTAAAAGCAAAACCGAAGAATTATGTTGATGATCGATCGATTTATTTCCTGCTAGATTATACCGGAATTAACTACGCTGGCATTACACTACGTATAGCATGTCACTTATCCCAGACTTTCATTATGTATTGCGACATTGAAGTTCGAGATATATAAGGAAATTTGTATCACGTCCTCGTTGGTTGCAAATGAAATAAATGCTTTCGAAGTTTGAATGAATCCGAAGCCGAAAGCTACTGGAAAACCACATCACTGCACATTCAAGCCACGACGACAAATGTTAACTTTTTGCCAAATATTCCTACACGATTCTTATATGGACTGTGTAATAGATGCTGATTTCAACCGAAGGTCATGAAACAACGTTGGACTCATAATGGGATCTAATCCAAATCGAAGATTCGCTGTAGTGGTTATTATACTTCTGGCTCTGTTCGACTCGACTAAAGGTGAGTAAACTACCCAGTACCCACAGCGGTGCCATTTTCACTGCGGTAAAACAGCACGCAGAATTACGCAGGGGCGGCGTTAGGGTAAAATCTTGGAGGGGGGGGGGTGAACAATCTGTCGGGGAAAATTTTGCTCGCTCCTTTTTTTCTTGCCAAATTACAAGCCAAACACCATCTTTCAAGCGGGGGGCAGGCAGCCCATAACGACTAAAAACAGTTTTTTTTTTGCCTGCCAGTTTTTTTTTACCGCCCCTGCACCCCCGCCCCCACCGTGGTGCCGCCCCTAAAATTACAAATGAGATTTGTACAACATTATTTAATTCTTGGTCTTTCACGTTGTTAAACCCATTGACGTATTAATATGGTTAAACCAGATTATAGAATGGTTGGATGAATCTCTGCAATGTGATTGGTCAATTACCGTCCAAGAATTTTTACTGGCCGCACGCGATACTACTAGCGATACTAGCGATACTACAAATCGATCACGATACTTTTTGCACGCACACCGGTGAACAACACGGTAGGGGAGCCTATAGGCAACACACACACAGTGACCTCCTAAAACGAAGTTCAATTCAAGTGCATTTTGTCTGATCACGATGAGAAGTCTGCAGAAATTGAATGCATACATACAGATTCAGATGCCTCTTATCCCCCAGAAGTGAGAAGAAGATTAATAGAGCTAACATAGGTAAATTTACTTAATTTAAAATCGTATCATGTCCGTCGTGTCCCCGGGGTCGTGTCAGCAGCTCAGCTGCGGCGGTGTGGGTCAATTAGCTGTACATGTAGTAGACAGGAGAGTCCGTACTGCGAACAGTGCGCAGTCTTTTACTGTAGGTACAAGACTTTACTGTCTACTAATTACAACGAATACAAATGTCGGTGATTATCAACGTTCGTACACGTAATATCATGATTATTTTTTGGCAATAATGTAAGTTTTCTTGGAGCAGTTGTGATTTCAAACCAACTTATAGCGTGATGAACTAAATAGGAGAGCATGAAGACTCAATTTCTGTTAATGACGAGTAAAATTCATTTAGATAGAGGTTTCTTCTGAAATTCAGCTTGTGTCATGTGTGTGGCTTGTGGCTGTGCAAAACGCAGCGCAGTACGAACTCTATACATGTTATAAAATAGCTAGATTATTTCAAGCATAGTAATTGGTCAAAACGCGTCACGTGGCATTCAACTTTTTTTGCGCACTGCACGGGAGTGCAGATGTTGCGCAAAAAAAATGACATTGCACGCTCGTGATATTGCGTCGCGACTCGCGACTTCGTGCGAAAGCCGCCGAAAGGGAACACAAAATTTTGTTCACGGTCGGATATTTGTGAGTAGATTTCGACGTAATAGGCCCACTCAATATGTGAAATCTCATGGACATAGTAAGAAAAACTGTAGAACTAGTCTGCCGTTTGTTTTAATTTGGTTCATCAAAACTCGTGCCGCTATTTTATAAAACAAATAACGCACTTGCCCTGTTGTGCATCAATGTAAATGCAGTGCACACTCGGTGTCTTTAGATGGTGCGCACAGCGCACTCGCCTAGCGGCTCGTGCGCTGAGGCGGCACCGATCTAAAGACACCTCGCGTGCACTGCATTTACACGAATGAACGCTGGGCCATGCGTTATTTGTATACTATACGACTGTGCACGGTGGCGGCCTACTAAAAATGCCCATAGGACATATGCAGGGACCTTTGCAATGTTAATTTCACCTAATTTGACCATTTCTTGGTGATAATATTTAGCTTAGTTACCCCAAACCTTGTTTTTATCACATTTTCTGACAATCCTGCACTGAAAAGTGGGAAAATTTTGTCCCTTTTCCTGACATTATGTCATTTGCAGTAAGCTTACAAAACCATGCGTCCGGTAAAAAAAATTACCGGACGCATGATTTTACCTAGACTGAAAAATCAGTCTTTTTCGGTCGAGATTTGTTCCGCTGAGACTACGTCTGGCTACACTGAATCTCTTCTCTACAAAGACTGAAGTAAGTCCACATCGCGGTAACGACGGGGCGACTGTATATGGGACTAGGTCAAATAAATTATCCGTTTTTAGTCGTGTGGGACTTTTGAGACATGAAATCACATTTATTAGATGACATGCCCCATAATTACGGAAAAATGATGGAAATACTCACTGTAAATCACTGCAATACCTAGCCCCTCAGAAAGAAAAATCAGTCAGACGCATTCGACGTAACCATCGCCAGTACTGCCAGACCCCGCATGTTATGCTTGCTCTGATTGGCCGACGATTGATGAATGAAATGGTAACACGATCGTGATTGGCTCGCCCTTCATGTGTGAAGATCAGTTCAATCACGGCATGAAAATCGCTGTACCGCTGTGCATTTCTTCACGAAAAAGAGGTACTAAACTTCATTTCTTAGTGAAGCTGGTAAGCCTATCGCATTGTTGAGATTTCAAAGTTAGTATAGGTTGTATAATTTGGGATTTTGCTTCATTTATTTTGTTGTAATCGCTTCGGGTGAGGTACCTCACCCGAAACTGTCATAGGACAGTGGTTAAGGCGTCTTGCGAGACGCCGCTACGTAAAAAGATTGGGAAGGATTCCGTCCGTGGAGAAGCAACTATAGAAGATCAGAAATTGTTAAAAAAAACTGCTTCGAACGGGCGGATTTTTCAGTCTAGATTTTACCATGCATCCGGTAAACTGATGTTAATGGAGATATTAGCCCTTTTGACAGATTCCGGGGCCCATTCTATAAAACATATGATGCGCAGGTTGATTTCGTGGGTCGAGTAGGAATTTTGAACACGCGGTACCTCTGAATTTTGCCCGAACCCACTCGGCTGCGCCTCGTGGGTTCAGACAATTCAGAGGTACCTTGTGTCCCCAATTCCTACCGACCAACTCAAACCTGCGCATCATTTGTATATTATAGGTGTGATTATCAACAAGAGCTTCGAATTTTATATTTCTGTTGTCACTTCATCAACTGAAAGTGTCCCCCCCCCTCCCGAGGATCGTGGGGTACGACACGTATCTAAACACCTTGCACATCGATGTGCGTTTCGGAAATGAAGAGCGTAGTTGCAAAAAGGCGCTAAATCCATTTCCACCGAAATAAGTTATTAGCATCACATTATTACCACATACTTATCTAGCGATAGTATCAAATATGAAGAGAAATTGCACAAAGGAGAACGAAGAAAATCGTTTTTTGTGTGTTTTTAGTATCAATTTTGAAGAGAAATTGCACAAAGGAGAACGAAGAAAATCGTTTTTTGTGTTTTTTTTGTTTTGTTTTTATGTTTCAATATAGAGCGTGTACCGTAAAAACTCGAGCAGAGAAAATCTATTTTTTTTCGATTTTTCTAAATTGGTTTGAGGGCCTTTTGCAATCAAACTCTTCAAATGAATGTAGGGCCATATCGATCAGGACCAGACTGATCTCGTTCACGAAATTGCAAAGTTCGAAGGGCACTCTCC
>JZLH01S0606030.1:12123-22642 GCA_001188425.1 Eucidaris tribuloides | reverse complement strand
GTGACTTGAGTACATGAAAGTGTTGAGGTTTAAGTGCAAAAGTTCCACCACCAAACGACAAGCAAATATGAGATGTAATAAATCATGAAATTCATAAATAATACCAAAAATTATTCATGTTCATAAAACCTGAGTGTATGATAAGATCTATACATCAATGCTTTCAATTAAAAGGCAAAGCAATCACGTTTATTATGCAGATAAAATGCCATGCACACTATCACACTGCAACACAAGCCAGCAGCAATGATGGGGTCACATTCCAAGCATTTTACTCAATACCTGGTTATCAGTTTACCAATGAATGGGGTCAAATCATCACATCACCTAGCTTTCAATTTGGGTAAAACAAGCCAATACCAAGTCAAAACAAATGCATTTCATTTTCTTTCAGATGATTTTCTAAAATACTCACAATTTTCATAAACATTTCACAATATTCACATCATCATTTCCCAATAATGTTAGATTTTATGTTTATTTATGATATCAACAATGAATACTGGGGGACATTGTAAAATGAAAACTTTTACTGACTCGTGAAATTGGCAATGGGAAGAAATCACAACAGACTGACAAAACAAAAACATGAATTCTTAAAGTAATCTACCTCCGGGTGAATTAAAGACAACTGGCGAAACGGGATTGAACTCGGGAGGCGAAGACAAATTTACCCCGTCATCAGAGCCGGAGCGGACTTTACGTCGCTCCATAATTGCCTGGAGTTCAGAGGAACCATTCTTAGCTTCCTATATCCGTGGAAACAGAAAAGAGAGAACAAAAAAAAAAATTAGGCCAAATCGGTCACACTTTCTGCCATTTCTACTTTTTGTTCAGAATGAGTTAAAATTTCAGAATTTTGGGGGAAACAAAGTGTAAACACATACATTTTGAAGAAGTTATTTTGTGATAATTATTTATATGTCTGTTAATAAATATGGTAATTGAGATTCAGTTCAATAATTTGGCTCATAACACACAAACTGAACAAAGATCTATTTCATAAACTAGACGATTTACAAAAAAAAGAGAATGTGAGAAATGCTCAGGACAAATTTCGATAGACACTGGAAGTGAATTTTGTCAAAATTATAGGAGTATGGAGAGTTGTTATTTAAATCTTTAATATGATTTTTCTTGGGGGGGGGGGGTAGGGGCAATTTGAGTAACGTTAATTCAGTACAACACTGGAGGGAGGGGCAATTTGAATAACGCAAGTCAGCACAACAAATGCATGCAATTGCAACCTGGACAAAAAATATGGTAGCTTCACGGTGCAATTAGCAACATCATGAAACGGGAGTGATGGGTTTGTTATAAAAGGAATCATGCACTGGGGAACACTTGGAGATGTACGGCATGCGATATCAAATAATATTGCTTGAATCCACTTCAATATTTGGGTACAAACAGACAATTGGGATAAACACAGCAAAATCGACCGAACGCTATTTTAATAAATGGCTTCCCTATTTTTATTGCTAAGATATCAATCATGAGGTGTTTTGATGTGTTACGCTTTGACTCATTAGTGTGATTAAGTGGTTGGTAATACATTTACACATTTGTGGAAAAGGGGGAGGGGGAGTTGAATTAAGCTGCAACCCCTCTTATTGTCAGTGAGAACAAAATTAAATGGGGTAGCTTTTTGACAAGGGGGTGGGGTCATCTCAAAATGCTTGTATGGCCTCTTTTTTGGGTCAAAAGCTTAAAATGCTTTCATCGGTCTACCCAATGAGCCCCCTTAATTGAAGTTCCAGGCTCCACCTGCTGCAATTTACCAGATAAAAAATGCATAAGCCATGTAAATCATTTGTTATGTAGCAAACATGCAATTATCATTATGAGAGTTAATATTTTCCAATAAATAAGGTACGATGGATATACTGTATGTACCAGTTATTTAGTTTCCAATAAATAAGACATGATGAATGCACTCTATGCACCAATATACAAGGTGATCAAAATTATGAGACTATTGGAATTGATGTACACTTCAAATTTTAGATACTTTCATAATGTAACTAATGACTTTTGGAATATTTCTGATAATATGGACATAATTTACTGATTGAGCTGTCGGATGGTGATGTACTGTAAGAATTTATCAGTCATTTATTTGCCCATGACAATGGTTTCATATTAAAAAAATAGCAAAGTGCCTTGTAAATATGTGTATATATTTTCCAAGTTCATCTTAACACCCAATGATACATGCGAGTACCTGTATGAATAACCTTGAAATGAAGATCATACTTTAAACGTGTGTGCATTGCCCATACCCAAAGCATGCAATATAATGTGAAAGTCACAATGTACCAAGCAGTACACTGGGGTACTGCATTATATAGTGCTCTCTTGTGTCCATTAGAAGTACAGTTGTAGAGTAAATGGTGCTGGTGTGCCCTGGTATGCAACATATGGACATAAACTGACAAAAAGTGTTGTGTGTGAAGGTTGTAGATAAAACTAGAAGTATACCTTTTCTGACAATGTAACAGTTTGTTACAATGTTGCAAATATTTCTGAAGTTAAAATTAAGTTTCTTTCTTAATTTATGATCAATCAATAACAAGAAATGTATTCAAAAATGTACCCATGTTTCCTACTTAAAAATATATATATTGACACATAATCTGCGGTAACCATCTTCTGTCTACCCAACTTGGTATAAACATGTTAGACCAAATATATTTTCAAATTTGTAAGAATATATTTCATGTAACCCTGCTGGTTTCATAAGTGATTTAAAGAGGCCTGTTTCTCTACTCTTTAAAAGTGTAATACGAAATTAAACCAGAGTACTACTTTTTATTCTTAAAGCACTGATTAAAATGGTACTATTTCTGGTGCAAATTGCGCCAGTGCCACGTTAACCCATTGGCGACTGGAACCGAATATGTCCTGTGTTAACCCTATGGGATTTTCAGAATCTCAGAGGCAACAGGTTAAGTGTTAACACACTCGGTGAGAGTTACATGAGTCAGTCACCGCATGGACAGGATTAGAGTCGTGTTTCAGGGGTTACCTGCAAGGCAGCTTTCTGGATCATGAGTTGGGAGTAGACGCGAGATCCATCGTCATGGCAAACTTGCTGCAGTTCCTCCTTGGTCAGACTGAAGAGCTGAGCACCATTGAGGATGCCAAGGCTGTGTACCGTCCTGTAAGAAAAGGAAACCAGGGAAAAGATGATAATTATAATAATAATATATGAGGGTGGTGATGGTGATGGTGACGGTGATGATGGTGATGATGAGGAAGAGGAGGAGTATTAGAAATGATGATGATGATGATGATGATGATGATGATGATGATGATGATGATGATGACGATGATGAGGAAGATGATGAAGAAGAAAATGGTGATGATGGTAATGACAGTGATGATGATGATGATGATGATGATGGGGAGGAGGAGGAGTACAAGGAGTATGATGAGAAGGCATATGATTACGATGATGACGATGATTATAATGATCGTGATGATGATAATGACAATTATGTTCATAAAGATGACGATGATGATGGTGATGATGATGATGGCAATGATGATGATGGCGATGATGGTGATGATGATGATAATCATGGTGATGATAAGAAAAAGAAGAAAAAGAAGGAGAAGAAGAGAAAGAATGCGGAGGATAAGGAAAAGAAGAAGAGGAACAAGAAGAACAAGAAGCAGAAGAAGAAGAAGAAGAAGAAGAAGAAGAAGAAAAGAAGAAGAAGAAGAAGAAGAAGAAGAAGAAGAAGAAGAAGAAGAAGAAAAAGAAAAAGAAGAGAAATGACAAGGATGATAATGAATATGATCATAATGACAGTGATGACTATGATGCCCTCAGAAAAAAAAATGGAATGAAAAAGTTGTCAACACTGGAGATTACAGATGTTCCTCATACAATTGAGCACTACTTCTAATCATGCAACTGCCATTCAAAACCCATCTTCTATATAAACAATCACAAAAGTTATAAAGGAGAGTGTAACTCACATTGGACTAAAGCCCTTAGATTCCAGCCACTTTGTGACATCATCACGCCCAGAATCATACGTGAGATTCACATCAGTGTTGCCACGCCTTGGTACACGATAGTTGCGTTTGGGGGCGCCATTGTTCACTCGTCGCATGAGCTCTTCATGTAAATCGTCATGCTGGTTGGAAGACGGACCTGTGTACAAGGAGAAAGAAGGCAGGGAGATCATCCTATCAAAAATATGTTTGTGTGTAAGTATGAGCATGTGTGTGTGATTCTGTTTCATGTGTATCAATTACACTACAAAAGTTGAGATATTGCTGTTTAATTCTCTCTGAACCAAATAATGATGATAATAAAAACAACAACAACATTAAAGAACAATGATAGTCAACAATCAGTAATAAACAAATTGATATGTCATGGCAATATTTTAGACAAAGGCACCACTCCTAATTCAATGAAGATGATACAAGTATTTGCAGAGACAATATCAATAAGTTTCTCTTTATTGAATCTTTCATTCCCACATTTAATTATGGTTCATTCCATTTGCGAACTGCAACACAAACAGATAGGAGGTACCATTTTGACACAGGGACTTCGAATTGAAAACGAGCAAGAAAAAGAATTTGTTTTGAAGAAATGCTTACCTCTGTCTGGATATGGGTTATTTGACGAGCGAGACTGGAGCTGCTTGTTTTTCAGGGTGTTCTGTAGCTGTGTGGCCAAGTCTGCTCCGTTGTAAGCTGGGTGAAAGACACAGATGAGAAATGATTATCAATCTTATATCACATCAGTTGGTAAATGTGACCTGGGCCTAGATTCACAAAACAGGACCAACTACAATTACCATGGCAACAGGGATCATTAGCCACAGCGGCCATATTTAGGTTTGGGTGCGAATCTCGAAACTCAAGTTAGGATCATTAGCTCTAAGTCGAGCTCTAAATGCTGGGTCGTCTGTGAAGCGTCTCTAACTATTGTTCTCTGCCACGGTTGACTGACAATAACGCAGAATGCGCATGGGCATAGCAGGCTTTTATGGAAAGCTGTCTTTGATATGCACCTGTCGCCGGAGCAATGTCGAATCACCACAATAGAACAATAGGAAGTCATGAACACAATATCAGCACACGTCGTGTTCCATACTTCGCAATTCACAAATCAGTGAAATCACCGTATCTTTCGTTTTAGACATTCTGTAACATGTTTCACATGAAATCGTAAAAAATAAATTTGTACCAACATAAAGCAATGATTTCAATTGTATGCTAACATTTATAAGTTAATTAGATGTTATTATTTCAGTGAATCAGTGAATAAAACGCATTTTTAATATGTAATTAGAGTATATGATGGATGAAGCTAAGCCAAAAAAAATGGGGGTTCCACTGCTATTTTCCAGGCGGGGGAATCTTAATTATGTATTATTTCAAAATATCAGTTCTTTTCTGAATTTTAATCATTAAAATAGAATAGGGTAAATGAAAGTACATTTGGCAAAACTTATTCACATGGCATATTGTATAATCTATAACACAAAGAAGAGAATAAGGCGTTAAATTACTGACGACTTCTTAATCAGTAATGCATGACTTTTGGCAATGTTATTTCAATTACAATCGATTCAACTTAGAGCTGGAGTTAGAGTTGGAGTCGGTTTCGTGGGAACGTCGGCCTAAGTTCAATCACAACTCTAACCTATAGGATCGGTCTTAGGCTGGTTTCGTGAATCTACCCCCGGTCACCACAAATCGATCAATAAGTCGAAATGGAAGTTTTCGTGTAAATGCAGTAAATAGTCGATTTGGGTTGCAAAAGTTGATTCCGGGATTCTGATATTTTCTAAAGATACATATATTAATATTTTATCTGACCAAATTTGAGGACCAGAAGTGATTCAGAAGTATGATTTTTCTTGGATTGAACTTCGACCATATTTTTGCAGGAGCTTGAAATTTTGGCCGAATTTGATCTTCACATCGCAAGAGTAACCATAATAGAACTGAATATAATTGCTTGTTATCCAACATTGTCAAGTCCCTCTGTAATAATTTTGGTATCACCACAAAGCTGCTTTTATGAACTATTCATTGATGATAATTGTAAGAGCTAGAATGAATTGTCCAATCCACAATCCCCATTCTGAAAGTGACTAGTTTTACCACGCTTTCCACGGAACATTTGTCAATGTTTCGCACGAATAGCACTATCTTTGCAGCTGTTTTTCTCCATTTTCCTGATAATGGCTTGGGTGATAGTCCAAATTTGTAAGCAGGATTTTAAATGGGTTTGTTTCGTCCATCTTAGACAAATTAAACATGATTTTAAAGCTTAGAATCTCGACTTTAATACTGTTTGAAAAACACAATTTCTTATTTTTTCCAACATATAGTGCATTTTTGGGTGACAGGTCACAAATGATGATTGCTTCTTATTACTTTCTCAGTGCATGAATTTGAATGGGCTCACATCAGGACAAAGCACAAATATGTTGTAAGAGAAATATAAGTTGTTCACCAGTGACATATGTTGAGTGCGGTGTGATGAATAGATGAAATATTGATCATGATGAAAATCAAAGTATTAAATCCAAACAAAATATAGTTTAAAGGCATCGTATAACAATATTTCCATTTTTTAAAATGTGAGCTTAATGATACCCCATGCTACTAGTGTCTTTGATGAGGTCTAAAAATGAAGCCCTGAAAAAATTACAGTTTAAAATGATCATTAAATGCTTTATAAAAGTAACAGTCATTGAGAGACCATTCCAGTTTTCCCCCATAGACTGCTGTGTGGCAAAATAATTTATGTGCCAATTTTTATCTGTACATATTTTACAAGTGAGAGCATAACTGTCTGAACTTTTGTGTTCTAGGGTGTTTATTTGTCCATGCAAACACTGTCAGATGGCAAAGTTTGACAATTTTTTTAAACGGGTCTTTCACAATGTTATATAGTGTCTTTAATAACTGTGGCACACAATCATAATTACTTCTTTACAAAGAGATTTCATTACTGACCAAAATGTCTTGTGGAGTGCAGATAATTTTTTGTGAAATATACTGATCCAAATTCAATTTGACGTTAATGGTTTTACTGAGCCGCTTTGAATGTAAACTTTGCCAAATATGTCTGCAAGCTCATAGGGACAAAATGGAATAGATATTCCTTCATCAGTAGAAATAACAAAACCCATAAAAGTGATTTGGGGGGGGGGGATATGTCCACTAATCACAATATTGTTTTAAGCCTTAAGGCTACAATGCTACCTCAAATAAGTTTTGCTTTTATATCCTATAAATGTGCAGTTCCTTGTTGTACAGAATTGCAAAAAGACATTTTTTTTTTTAGAATTGCTCAGTAATATGGCAAGAAGACACCAATCTTTTGATATAATGGCTTGAATTTCAGAGGCAATGTGTTAATAATTACCAGATGCTGCATTCGTCCTCCTTATGTTATCTGCCGGTGGTGGTGGTGGCGGAGGAGGAGGGGCCTGGTGACAAAATGGAAAGAAACAAGAATAAAGATAATATTGACTACTTGTAAAAACAACACCATTTTGATAAAAAAAACTGCAATTAAGCCATTCATTAAAACCCAGGAGGAGTTTGGGCCTATCAGATAACTTTTTCACATCAATCATTAACAAAGTATAGTAATGTCATGGAAAAACAACAACAAACCTACTGAAATTGTATAAAGAGACATTTTGTATTTTTTGTAAATTATAACAAGACAAGATATCACTGTGTATGTATGTTCTATGTATCTGTTGATATCTTTTGTTTTGAAATATATAAGTTCCCAAAATTCATTCGAACTTCAGCCACCTTTACAACATTAAAATAAAAATTACATTTTAGAAAGAGTATACTTCTATTTAAGTCTTCTGTACGGAACACTATTAACTGTTAACCTGTTGGAGATGATTTGATTTCAAAGTATCCCGCATTCTCCAATGAACCCAGCAAGAGATATCTCATTCTTAGTCTCCAATGAGAGAAGAGTAAACATTATACAAATAGCAGAGACTCCAACTCTCCCGTTTTCGGCGGGAGATCTCCCGCTTTGAGTCCATTTTCACAAAATCTCCCGCCCTCCCGCTTGAGATTTAATTTCTCCCGCCCTAGCTATGTTTCTCCTTTTTTCTCCCACCCATCCACCTTTTTGAAAAGAAATGAATCTGAATCAATGGATTTGACCTCATTTAGTTTTGCCATATGTTAAAAATAAGCCTATACTATTATGACAGCAACAGAGAGCTTCTAAAACCTTAAAAATAGCCTCTGGCCGCAAGGAATTTCATGCTTTACGCCAGTATGTGGGCTACACGCACATTAATTCATAGCCTGTGTTACAGGCTGTATTCATTTTTTTTTTCTCCTTGCGCAATCAAACTAGTATGTCTGGTAATAAAGACTAGGCACTTTTAGAACATGCTCCCAGAACACAGAGCGCCCGGGGAAGGGCCCAAGTGGCAGCGAGTAGGGTCTGAGAATCAGACTAATTAATTCAGAGTCTCCCGTTTGCTAGGGGGTCTCGGCGGGAGAATCTCCCGCTTAAGAGGTGTTTGGGGTTGGAGTCTCTGAAATAGTGAATGGTCACGAGTGCAATGGTACAAGATTTGGCATGAGGTGAAATATTGACACGCTCTATTCAATAAGGCGAAGCCGAGTTGAATAGCGTCTCATATTTCACCGAATGCAAAATCTTGTTCCATTGCACGAATAAAGATCATTCACTATTTGTTTTATTCAACACCTCGGACGTTTATGGGCTTGTTTCAAGGTATGAATGTTATAAAAGCTTGATTTTACTCAGCGAGCTTTACTGTAAAAGAAGCATAACAGTATGTTTATTGCTGGCATTGAGTGCGCGCAGTAATGTGCTCCTACAAATTAAATGCGCGCGTGCGTGACACAATTGCGCAAATCATTGTTGAGCGACGAAAGTGCAATGTAACGGCAGCCAGTTTGTCTATGGGAATTTGTACATGGTTGATGACATCAACAGAGTGCAATGTACCGAAATTGCTTTAACTAAACTGCACTCCGCGTACCGCGCGAGTGCAATGGTGCGGTTAGCGTATGCCGTGTGAAGTGCAGTCGACCAATCGGATAGCGTACAATCTTACTAGGTGTTGTATAACATCTACTGAGACTAGTACCGTGAACTCTCATCTCTGCTAAAAGCACAACTCACGTAAGGGTTTTGAGCAGGTGGAGCCGGTGGTGCACTCATGGGAGGCTCTGGGACGTGATTTGAGTTGGTGTTGGTGTTTGGTGAGGGGGTGACCACCTTTAAGAGCGTTGAGGGCACATAGCCTGACTGACCCGATGTGTTCCTGACCTCCCACCACTTGCGTTGGTCATTGAGGATCTAAAAGAAATGACAAAATGAGGTAAATTTATGGTAAATAAGGTGATTGCCATAATGTTTCTTGCCCTATCTGCAGGCAATTGACTTTTGACAAACTTACACAACCTTTGATCCCAATATAAACGGAGGTCCCTTTTATAATAGGGCATCTACCATCCAAGTTGGGTTACAAACAGGCTCATGATTGCAAATTCACCAACCTCAGTACAAACTTGAAGGTAAATTTTATTATTTGACCTTGAACGTACATAAATAACCTTTGACCGCTAAATAACATTGAGGTCTCTGTAACGCATCTCAGTGGCTTGACAAAAACTTGCCTTCAATCACCGGTGCCAGTATCAGAAATAATACATTAAAGAAAATGGCAAGACAGGAAGAGTCCTCAATTTAGAACACAGTGTTCCTCAATTTAGAACATAATGTTACTAAAATCAAGTATATTGACAACTATTGTGAAAAGTTCATGGTCAAACATTCCCTCCTTATGGGTTCAATTTCTATCAGGGTAATATTTCAATTCATAACTGTTTTAATTCATAATTTGTTTTGTATTGTTTTGTAATGGACATCATTTTATCATAACTATATTTTATTTCCTTTGCATAAAATAAATGAAGTGAAATAAAATGAAATGAATCTAAGTATCCATACCTCCAAATGTTCATCTGCCATGATGGTGAGTTCTTTGGAGTTGCGTGCTACGAAGTCAAAGATGGCTGTTGCCATCCGTGGGCCGGGCTCTGTCGGGGCGGGGTGGGGGGCTGGTTTGGGGGCAGCAGGGGGAGGAGATGTCACATATGAACTCCTGTACAGAGGGCAAAATACAAAATATATGAAAATAAAAGCTTTGAAGAATTTGTGACAATGAGCAGGTTTGCTTTCTGTCTCTGTATTATTAAATAATTGGATCATAAAATCATTGTACTGATTGTTCTAATGTAATGTGTCTACCCTGAGAGTGGGTGGATTACAAGATACAAGATTTTTTTTTTTAATACCAAGTACATTTATTGCTCAAATTTTAGGCTCAAATAATTTGTCCATTTTAACATTGAGATATAGGGTTTCAAATATAAGATGCTTAGTGTGTTTGACTGTTCACCAGTGCATTTCATTTATTCAAATTTATCTTCACACTTGTTGAATTTTAAGAAC
>JZLH01S0606029.1:30525-40749 GCA_001188425.1 Eucidaris tribuloides | reverse complement strand
GAGAGAGAGAGAGAGAAGAAGAAGAAGAAGAAGAAGAAGAAGAAGAAGAAGAAGAAGAAGAAGAAGAAGAAGAAGAAAGAGAAGAAGAACAAGAAGAAGAAGAAGAAGAGGAAGAAGAAGAAGAACAAGAAGAAGACGACGACGACGATGACGATGAAGATAGATAGATAAATGGATAGATGATAGAGATGATACTCACTCAAGATGGCTCTTCAAGGCTGGAGGAGCAGGTCGCTGGAGCGGGGCCTTTTCCTTCTGGGCCTTGTGATCCAAATGGACCCAAATGCAGGCCATGGAGAAGACATGGGTACAGGAGGGGTGATTGATGTCGGGAACTGGCAGACCCTAAATACCATCACAATAAAAACAAAAGCAGTCAGATGGCAGTGTCAGAGATAATGAGGCAGAAAGCTGGAACACCAGCACACAAGACTTCCCTGTACATGTAGGTGCTTTCACACTTACAGCAAACTTCGCAAAGTTTCACTTCCCGAAGATTAACTTCGTGAAGTTTGGTAAGGTGAACATAAACTTCCCGCGAAACTTCTCTGGAAACTTCCCACAACTTTGTAGGAAATTTCCCGCGACATTTTGAGTGTGATCACAAATTTTGGGAAGATATATCCCATGAGCCTCTGCGCATTTCCGGTGTGGTACGTAAATACACACTGTACACAAAATATAGGCCTACTGGGCATCTGGATTTAAATACATGACTTGGTTATGGCCTCGAAATTACTTACGTGTACTGAGCTGTTAGATAATTGAATCTGTTCTGTGAGTTTGTTACTTCATTCAAATAAATAATGGAGTAGAAAGGACACTGGAAATTCCTGATCAATATGTGAAGCACAGTACAATAAAGTGTCTGTACCCAAGGTCTGTACATTAAGATTTCGCGTGGTCACACCAGTACCACCGACTGCGTACTTTTGCACTTGTGCACTGTGGGCCAAATCTTTGAGAAGTTTCGCGGAAAGTTAATGTTCTCAAAGTTTTACCCAAGTGTGAATGAACAAACCAAACTTCGCGAAGTCTTTGAGAAGATAAACTTCGCGAAGATTGCTGATGTGAATGCACCTTGTGAGCTTTGTATACTTAATGAGCTGAGACACTTCTTTTTGAAATTACAATTCATGATCACAATGGTGTATGATAGAGAAATGAAAGTGAAAAATGAGACAACACAGAAGATACTTTAAACTTTATGCCATATGTGTTTGATTTAATTTGATGACTGATTAAATTATAGAACATGAGGTCAAAAAGATTATTAAAAAATGAATTTTTCTTTCCTGTTTATCAAGCTCAAATGAGAGCTAAATCTCATTATATCTCCCTTTATTTTTACATCATTGTATTCAGCTTTCTTAAGCATAAATGCCTCTGGCACCTTAGGTGCGGAGGCATGAAAAAATGAAATACCTTCTTTTCTGGGTACAGGAGGTCGAAGAGGTTGAGGACGGGAAGGAATTCCTCCAGCAGACTCTTCTTGATGCTCCCAGAGATGAACTGGAGGAGAACCCACATCAGGTGGTCACGCCCCTTCTTGAGATTCTTACCACTCAGCTGGAGGACAGAAACAAGGAATAAAAATACTGTAGCAGCAGCAGTAGTAGTAGTAGAAGTAGTAGTAGTAGCAGTAAGAGTTAGTAGTAATAGTAGAAGTAGTAGTAGTAACTGGAGGAAAACCCATATCAGGTGGTCATGCCCCTTCTTGAGATTCTTACCACTCAGCTGGAAGACAGAAACAAGGAATAGAAATACTGTAGCAGCAGCAGTAGTAGTAGTAGAAGTAGTGGTAATAGCAGTAGTAGTAGCAGTAGTACTAGTAGTAGTAGTAGTAGTAGTAGTAGTAGTAGTAGTAGTAGAAGTAGTAGTAGTAGTAGTAGTAGTAGCAGCAGTAGTAGTAGCAGTAGTAGAAGTACTAGAAGCAGTAGTAGAAGTAGAAGTAGTTTTTAGTAGTAATAGTAATAGTATTTATTCATTAGTAGTAGTAATAGTGTAATAGCAGTAGTAGTAGTAGTATATAGTAGTAGAATTAGTAGCAGTAGAAGTAGTAGTATATAGTAGTACCGGTAGTAGTAGTAGTAGAGTAGCAGTAGCAGTAGAAGTCATAGAAAAAGTAGTAGCAATAGTACACAAAAAATGTATTCCACCCCAGTGTCTACTCACTTTCTCCCCTATCCCCCTGGGGCGACACCACAGGGGAGTGGTCCTGCTCTATGATTTCCAAAACACAAAAAATTAAGGCTTTTAGTGACTTTTGACAATTTCCTCCCCCCACCCCCTTCAGATTTTCGCCAAGGATTATCCAAGGTACCATTGAGGCGAAAGATTTTCTCTTGAGTTTACCTAAGAAAATGTTTGCTGACAGTGTGTGAAAACTTGCTCAGTGCAGGGGGGGGGGGGGCGGGGGTAAGAGGGGCCTCTTTGAGGGAAAAAGTCTCCCGCTAGTGACAAACACATCCCTTCACAGCATCGCTAACAGCAAAGCAAACTTTTTGCCTCAATGGTACCTCGAATCATCCTTCGCAAAAATCTGAAAGGGGTGGGGGAGGAAATTGTCAAAAGTCACTAAAAGCCTTCATTTTCTGTGTTTTGGAAACCATAGAGCAGGACCACTCCCCTGTGGTGTCGCCCCAGGGGGATAGGGGAGAAAGTGAGTAGACACTGGGGTGGGATACATTTTTTTGTGTACTACTGCTACTTCTTTTTCTATGACTTCTACTGCTACTGCTACTCTACTACTGCTACTACTACTACCGCTACTATTACTACCATCTACTTCTACTGCTACTACTTCTACTACTATATACTACTATTACTACTACTATAATAGTAGTAGTAGTAGCAGTAGTACTAGTAGTAGCAGTAGTAGTAGTAGTAGTAGAAGTAGTAGAAGTAGTAGAAGTAGAAGTAGTAGCAGTAGTAGCAGTAGTAGCAGTAGTAGAAGCAGTAGTAGAAGTAGAAGTAGTTTTTAGTATTAGTAGTAATACTAAAACTACTTCTACTTCTACTTCTACTACTACTACTGCTACTAGTAGTACTACTGCTACTACTACTACCACTACTACTACTACTACTACTACTACTACTATTACTACTACTACTACTACTACTACTACTGCTATAACTACTACTTCTACTACTGTACTACTACTACTACTACTACTACTGCTATAACTACTACTTCTACTACTGCTGCTGCTACAGTATTTCTATTCCTTGTTTCTGTCTTCCAGCTGAGTGGTAAGAATCTCAAGAAGGGGCGTGACCACCTGATGTGGGTTCTCCTCCAGTTCATCTCTGGCAGCATCAAGAAGAGTCTGCTGGAGGAATTCCTTCCCGTCCTCAACCTCTTCGACCTCCTGTACCCGGAAAAGAAGGTATCTCATTTTTCATGCCTCCACACCTAAGGTGCCAGAGGCATTTATGTTTAAGAAAGCTGAATACAATGATGTAAAAATAAAGGGAGATATAAGTAGATTTAGCTCTCATTTGAGCTTGATAAACAGGAAAGAATAATTCATTTTTGAATAATCTTTTTGACCTCATGTTCTATAATTTAATCAATCATCAAATTAAATCAAACACATATGGCATAAAGTATCTTCTGTGTTGTCTCATTTTTCACTTTCATTTCTCTATCATGCACCATTGTGATCATGAATTATTGTAATTTCAAAAAGAAGTGTCTCAGCTCATTAAGTATGCAAAGCTCACAAGGTTCATTCACATCAGCAATCTTCGCGAAGTTTATCTTCTCAAAGACTTCGCGAAGTTTGGTTTGTCCGTTCACACTGGGGTAAAACTTCGGGAACATTAACTTCCCGCGAAACTTGTCAAAGATTTGGCCCACAGTGCACAAGTGCAAAAGTACGCAGTCGGTGGTACTGGTGTGACCACGCGAAATCTTAATGTACAGACATTTTATTGTACTGTGCTTCACATATTGATCAGGAATTTCCAGTGTCCTTTCTACTCCATTATTTATTTGAATGAAGTAACAAACTCACAGAACAGATTTAATTATCTAACAGCTCAGTACACGTACGTAATACGAGGCCATACCCAAGTCATGTATTTAAATCCAGATTCCCATTATGCCTATATTTTGTGTACAGTGTGTATTTACGTACCACACCGGAAATGCGCAGAGGCTCATGGGATATATCTTCCCGAAATTTGTGATCACACTCAAAATGTCGCGGGAAATTTCCCACAAAGTTGTGGGAAGTTTCCAGAGAAGTTTCGCGGGAAGTTTATGTTCACCTTACCAAACTTCGCAAAGTTAATCTTCGGGAAGTGAAACTTTGCGAAGTTTGCTGTAAGTGTGAAAGCACCTACATGTACAGGGAAGTCTTGTGTGCTGGTGTTCCAGCTTTCTGCCTCATTATCTCTGACACTGCCATCTGACTGCTTTTGTTTCTATTGTGATGGTATTTAGGGTCTCCCGGTTCCTGACATCAACCATCCATCCTGTACCCATGTGTTCTCCATGGCCTGCATTTGGGTCCATTTGGATCACAAGGCCCAGAAAGAAAAAGCCCCTCTCCAGCGACCTGCTCCTCCAGCCTTGAAGAGCCATCTTGAGTGAGTATCATCCCCATCATCTATCTATCCAGCTATCTATCTTTGTTGTCTTCTTCTTCTTCTTCTTCTTCTTCTTCTTCTTGAATCTTCTTTCTTCTTTTTTCTTCTTCTTCTTCTTCTTCTTCTTGAATCTTCTTTCTTCTTTCTTCTTCTTCTTCTTCTTCTTCTTCTTCTTCTTCTTCTTCTTCTTCTTCTTCTTCTTCTTCATCTCCTCCTTTGTGATCTTCTTTTTCTTCTTCTTTGTCTCTTCCTCTTCCTTCATATTTTCCTTTTATACTTTTTCTCCTTCGTCTTCATCTTCTTCTACATCTCCATCAACCATCTACAGGTCAAAGGTTAAATGATTTCAAATGTTAACATATAGTATTAGGGCAAGACACATTGGCTATCATCATGTTGTGTATCATTCTTTGGCTTTGTCAAATCTGAACGAAAATATCAAACATTTGTATTTAAATAAAAGGTTTGCAGAGAATTCATGGTCACATTTTGCATTATTTTTGCTGTACTCCCTGTATAGAATCGGGGAAGTACATGTAGCTACCTCTAGAATATAAGATCAAATGCTTGGTCTGTTGTTTGTAATAACTGTAACCAACTGTTTTCTGAGTAGTGGCACTAACCACCAGGCTAGAAGTGCTATCTTTGATTGTATGTATGTATGTGAAAAAAAAATTGAACACGGAGGACAAAGGGTTAATTCATTTGATTTTGCATCATATTTTAGATTCTTACAGCAAACTTTTAAGACGCAACACCTGCCCTTGACGGACTATCGGATAGCGTTGCTCTGTAACACATGTGAGTTCGACCTGCATTTGAAGAGTATAGAATAAGAAGTACTTGAGTCACAATTTGACGAAATTGAGTTAGTGAAGTCGTTACATGCCGGTAAATTTTTTTGACAAAATTTTGGTCAATTTTACCCGTCCTTAGTAGGGGTCAGGGGAAGGGTCAACCGGGGTCAAATTTTTCACTTGGTCTAATTTCTTCAAAATGTATCTCAAATTGCTCAACTAGTTACAAGGATTAAGAAAATATATAATTTATCATGTATTTTGTGCTTCGTTGATGAGATAAGGGGTCACTTCCTGTCAAAGGTCCAAAGAGGTCAAATTTAAAACAACGTCCAAATTTGACAAATTGCATATCAAATTGTCCGTGTTACGGAGGACATTCCAAAAATGTATACAATTAGGTGTTTTTGACATTTATTTATTCGAGAAATGCATTTGTTTACCTGAGACCCTTGTTTTTTAAAAGAAGAAGTACGTAAGTCCACAATATTGTTTCTTGTTTATTGGAAATCGACAAGTGTGACAATGTGGTTTTGTCCTGTATTCATATTTTATTGTGTCAATTACCTTCACCAAGTTTGGATGTACAACTCAAACAATTGTAATCTGTAGACAAATTTGAAAACTTTGGGCCTTTGTTTCTCAAAAGTAGTATTATGTGACTTCAGTACTTCTTATTCTATAGTCTTCATTTTGTTCTCATACCCCTCCCTCCTCCACTCATTTGCATTTGTTTCATGAAGACATTTAGGTGCAAGATTGCTAGGTCCAGTAGATATTTCAGCATCTTGGAGGAAAATATTGTACTTCGTAGCTTTTCTTGTTATGAGTAATTTGCCGGTTTGGCTTGTTACTGCATGCAAAATACTTGATGTTTTATTGTTATTATTTTTTACCTTGAGTAGAGTCAGTGTGGCTGATGACAAAAAAAAAAAAACACTATGAAATTAGTTCAGAGACTTTCACGGGAAATGCCAAGATTAGAAGTAGTCTTCAATTTAGGATGCAATGCTCCCAGAATCATGCATACTGTTTTAACCTGTTGCCCACAAGATTCTAAAAATCTCATAGAGTTAACACAGGACACATCCAGTTCCCGTAGCCAACGGGTTAAGTTCCTCCTGTGAAAAGTTCTTAACGATACAATACATTTTTGTGTACAATTATTAACAGAAAATGCTGTGATGGTGAAATTTGTTATGTACATGTAACGTTCTATGGGATGAATTTTTCTATCAGAGCTGAAGATTAATTCAGTAGTCGTAAATTAATGTTTTTTTTTTCCTACCGTAAATAAATTCAAGACAAATCTGTTTAGCCTGAATATACACTCTAGCTAGTTTACTTATTGGTACATGCTACATCTAATTTGGTTCACAAGGCATTTTTTACTTCTCCCAATTGTGTCACCTTCCTTTAACTCTAATTCTCTCAACAATTCAGTTTAGGAAATAAACCTTAGGAATTTATAACTTCTTCATCAGATTAACTGGACAAAAAATGTCAAATACAGAATTTTCTTGATTGACAATTTATTTCTGTATATTTCTCATTTAACCTGCCAAAAGATGAGTTTCAAGATATCTTAGGCTTGGCTGTATTTAAAATACACAGTATATGTGTCATATAATTCAAAGATCAAATAATGTGAAGGATTTTATTACTTCTTAAACGCACTGGCTAACATTTACCACAGTTAAAAAAATGTGAGCTACATTATCCTCCACGCTCCAAGTGTCTTTGATAAGGTCTAAAAATAAAGCCCTGAAAAAATTATATTTCAAAATGTTTATTTAGTGCTTTAAAAAAGTGAAAATCGTAAGTTGACCAGATTCACCTGACCATTTCCTCCCGTAGACTAACTGTGTGCAGATCTAGGCTATTTTTTACTCGCCCCGAGTATTAATTGTTCATTCAATCATATCTTGCCATTGGCAGCATAACTTTCCAAACTTTTGTATTCTAGGGTGTTTGTTTGTCCATTCAAACACTAATATGTAGCTTAGATAACAAAGTTTGACATTTTTTTAAATTGAGGCTCCACAATGTTAGCCTATCACTTTAATCAACCCTTACTACAAAAACCGTCTCAAATGCAATATTTTCTTGATTGATTTTTTTGTGTATATTTTTTAAATTAACGTGTTGAAGTCCAGTTCCGAGATATCTTCTGTATGGAAAATATATGTCATATCAAAAAGGAAAAAAGAATCTTTTAAGGAAATAATCTTAAGAATTATATTACCTCTCTCATCAACCCTAAGTACAAAAATGGTCTAAAATGCAAATTTTTGTGATGTATTTATTTATTTTTATTTATTTTTATTTATTTATTTATTTATTTATTTATTTATTTATATATATATTTATTTATGTATTTATTTATTTTATTTTATTTTATTTATTTTATATTTTATTTTATTTTTTATATATATTTTTAGCTTCACCGGTGAGCCGACAGGTCTCACGTGAGCTATTGGCGATCACTTTCGTACGTCGTCCGTCCGCGTGGGCGATGCGTCGTCGTATAAACTTTACACATTCACGCTTCTTCTTACAAAATGCATAAATGATTGGAATTTGGCCCCAAACTTGGCAGGAGTCCTTAATAGGGGGTGGGATTCAAGGGCTCAAAATAGTACACCTGGCGCTCCTAGGCAACAGGGCAGGGCCCGAAAGGGCAAAAAGTAGGTTAGTTTTCAAAGCATCTCTTTTTGTAGAGTCAGAAATAGTATAGTAGAGGTCACATGAGTGTAATACCTCTAAGTGTGTCATGAATTAATGTTCTTCATGTACAATGCCAGGGTGGCCGCCATTTGCCCTAAGGGTAAAAAGTTCTGGGGGTAGAGCCCTATGGAATAAATTCCTACATTCACATCGGTGGATTCAAATTCAATACTTAGGGAATGATCTCTAGGGGAGGAGAGAAGAGTTCTTAGCGGAATGGTACACCAGGCGCCGCGCTGGAGGCCCAGGGGGACGAGGGCCGATAAGGCCCAAATTGAGCTAACTTCAATATCACACAAGTCCATTTGTAACAAAATTGGGTGGTAGAATGCCGAACAGGCTGGGGAAGGGACGGGTGAACGTTAATTTGGGGTCAAAGGCACATATGTAGGTCAAAGTCAAATCAAGGTGCAAATGATAGGAAATATGACCTGCAAGTCTTCTTTGGCCTTGGGTTGGCCCATTTGTGATACTTTCGAATGGTAATGCTACATGTAAGTACGCCAAAAGTGTAAATTGTGGGTCATAGGTCACATAATAGAGTCAAAGGCAAATGTTAAGAATACTAGGGCGTCGCCTTGTTTTTATAGAAAAGCGGATGTTAGAAATTTAAACCTTGGCAAAATACACTATATGGCAATGGGGGTCAAAGTTTTCCAAGACTGGTTCAGTCTGGCTAGATGTTGGTTGCCTATAGATAATCAGGCTTCCATAGGCCAAAACTATATGTAACTGATGTTTTTCTATGAAGGCACCATAGAGAAGTTTGCGAGACCTCAAGGAGCGTCGTGCCCCCGGGGCTGCTTGTTTTCATTAGTGGGACTTTTTAGTTAACCTGGGTGTACTGTAGGAAAAAAAGTATCATACCAATTTAATCAAATCATGTATAACAGGGAAAATCCATACCATTAACAAACCTGTCACTCGATTAACCCCCTGCATGCTAACCCATCGCTAACCAGCCCCAAACAATGGAACCTCTTGTTAGACTCCACAGCCGATGACCTATTCACCCGCCCGTTCCAGACCCTGGTGGAGAGCCTGTACTTCACCAACGCGGGCAGCACGGTGCCCCTGCCCGGCCCGGCTAGCTGCGTGGCCGTAGGACTGACCACACCAATGTCCATCATGCTGCTGGATTCCCTAACGGTCCATGCCAAAATGAGGTAGGAGTAGTGCTGGGTAATATATTAATAATATCAAAATGTTGAAAAAATATCAAATACACGATAATGATCTCATGATTATTTCAAAATTTCACCAGAGACACGATATGGCCCTAAAAACCATCCATTATGAAAACCTTATGTGGTAAATGCATGCACTGCAGTGGGAGGGACCAACAAAATACCCATAGGTATGAATACTCTGCACACGAGTGCTATTGCCTGTAATCAGGCTGGTAAAAACAGGGAGGTGGGAATAAAAGAGAGACCTCCATGTTGTTCAGCTATCAAACTTGTGGTAGTGCAAGAGCAGTAGTGCATTTAGTATTTGTCAACAAGTGAAACAACTCTGTCAACACTCTACTCACCAAAAATGCTATTTATAAGCAATCAGAACCATGAATCTTCTGATCTAGTTACAAGAGGGTGTACAGAAAGCAACATTGTTTTGACTACGTTTTGATAAGAGCCCTACACAGCGCACTTTCAATTTAAGCCTAAAATAGATTTATCTTATTCATCACAAATCTGTTTTTCAACTTAGATGATAAATCGTGTTATCAACAATGTTTTTTCCACGATAATCAAATAAGGTTTAGATCAAATCTTGCCAGCTCTAGGTAGGAGTTCTGTAAATCATTTTTATGTGTGTGGAAAATAACTCAATTTGCCAATTTTACCGTTCATGTGATACTGCAAAGTCTCTCTGTAACCTTTGTACCAAAAGCAGGCATCACATTAACCCACTGGTGGTGATTTGATTTTGATGTAATTTACATTCTCCATAGACCCCAACCCATGATATTACTTAGTCTCTAAGAGTCGCTGTTCAATCAAGGGTAGGGTAGTTTTGGCGGCACAGCAGTAGCCTCAGTTTACTCTTAATCAGAGAGTCGATGGCTTTTTAACCCTATAGTTAACGGGGGGGGGGGGGGGGG